>JARYHS010013630.1:299560871-299604595 GCA_031002005.1 Vandiemenella viatica
AAACTGGATAAAAACTGTGGTTGTGTATAAAAATTAAGCAGTTTAATGGGGAGAGGGGATGTTTTTAGATCTTTTAGTCAGACACCTTCTTCGTGAAAAAAATACGTATAAGCACCAACTTTCATGGTAATCGGGCAAACGATTGCGACTGTAGCTTTTTATAAAGAACATTGACAAAAGTTAATGGGGTTGAAGGAGGTAAAGAGGTTGAGCATTGGCAAACCAAATATTGACAGGATTTTTCTCTTTGTTTTAAAGTATACATGGGCAAAGTTCAAGTAAAAATCAGATAAGAAATGTAGATTTCTATAAAATTAAGGGGTGTAAAGGGAGAAATGGGGTGGTTTATTTATTTATTTAATTTTTTTTGTCAGAAACCTTCTCCATGAAAAATTACAGGTATATGCCAACTTTAATGGAGACCAGTTAAATGTGTCGACTGTAGCATTGTATAAAGAACATTGGTAAAAATTTAGGGGGTGGAATAGGGGGAGAGGGCTTTAGTTTTTTCAAACCAAAAGTTGACAGTATTTTTCTCTTGATTTCTTACTATACATGTCCAAAGTTTCATCGAAATCGGATAAAAAATTTTGGTTTGTATAAAAATTAAGGGGTGTAAAGGGGAGAGGGGTGTAAAGGGGACAGGGGTGGTTTTTTATTTATTAATTTTTTGGTCAGATTCTCCATGAAAAATTACATGTATATGCCAACTTTGATGATAATCGTCAAACGGTGTCGAGTGTAGCTTTTTATGAAGAAAATTGACAATAATTAAAGGGGTGGAAGTAGGGGGGGGGGTTTAACTTTGGAAGACCAAATATTGACAGGATTTTTCTCTTTGTTTTAAAGTATACATGGGCAAAGTTCATTAAAAATTAGATAAGAAATGTAGGTTTCCATAAAATTAAGGGGTGTAAATGGGAGAGGAGTGGTTTTTTATTTTGATTTTTTTGGTCAGAATCCTTGTCCATGAAAAACTACATGTAATTGCCAACTTTAATGAAGATAAGTTAAACGGTGTAGACTGTAGCTTTGAATAAAGAAAAATGGCAAAAATTAAGGGGGTGGATAGGGGGAGAGGGGTTCAGTTTTTTTAAACTAAAAGTTGACAGTATTTTTTCTTTATTTTTGGCTATATAAGTCCAAAGTTTCATCGAGATCGAATAAAAAATGTGGATTTGTATAAAAATTATGGGGCGGAGGGGGGTAGAAGGGGTGGTTTTGCAATGAAATTCATATGGGACCACTTTGGAGGTATACCGTATCCACTAAAAAAATTTAATTTAAATCGGTTCAAAATTGGTGAAAATATCGCTGGTCATACATACAAAAAAAAAAAAAAAAAAAAAAAAAAAAAAAAATACAGACGAATTGAGAACCTCCTCCTTTTTTTGAAGTCGGTTAAAAAGTAGACGTTCATCAAAGCTGACATCTCTGTTAGCGTAACACACAGTTTGGATCTCCTCTTCACTTGAAATCCTGAACTATATTTTGCTCTTTGCACTTAGTTTCTTCGTTTTCCCCACTTTTGGCTATGTGTCAATTGCCAACCAACCCCGAACACACATGGCCAACCTGCCCCATATATGTTTTTATAACAAAGATGGCAGCCCTTAGTTCAATGATTCAAATGTACTACACAAGTCTATCACACGCAGGCTGTATTACAGAAAACAAATAAAACAGTTTAGAAAAATTACTCATTGAATGAAATTTAGGACAACCGCCCCTCCTACCCTCATAACTAGAGAACTCATACTGTTGTTTTCATGGGAAGCAGATGAGGCAAATAAGGTAACGTGGTTAACAGATGGCTCATCGACACACTCCACATATAAAATTAGATGTTGGCCAACCTGCCCCGGTCTCCCCTAAAGTTCCGTGTAGCGGGAAATTGTGGCTGGAAAGATAAACAGAAACGTTATATCTCACGTTTGTAGCTTTTTATTTATTTCACACAGTACTGGGCGATTAAATTTACATTTTCAGCAACACACACATTAGTGGTTTCAAACAAATATATCAACTGTTTTCTTGTCTGAAAGCATAGATTGTGTGCTGACGAACGTTCTGGGGATATACTATTCTACTAGACGAATTTCAATCCACTTAATGTCTCGCCTTTTCTGAAAATAATATTTACATTCATTTTTTAGTATGGCAACAGACTTAGTCGTGAGTTATCAGTCCTTCCCCTCCGTTACCATCTGCACGTACCACTCTAGAGGCCTGACGGGACACAACCCTCTGAAATGTCAGCCAATGACATGACTGGAGAATGTGAATACTATGACGTAACAATTCACCCTTCGCTTAATACGTATTTATCCGTGAATCCTACCCCAAATTTGCCGTCAGAATAACGTTCAATAGAATTTCTACCCGAATATGTATTAACTTAGTTAATCAGTAGTAATTGTATAAATGAATCTATTTAATATATCTCATTCTTAATCTATGTTTACTGAATTTAATAGAATGGTCTGGAGGCTCAGTGATTGATGCTTCTTATTGGCAATCGAAAGATCGCCGGTCTTGGTTGTGATTTTCAACGACTCTTAACGCTTTCTTTATCTGAGATAACTTCCTTTCGGTAAATGAATTACGCCTGAACGCTTCTGTGGTATACAATCCTATCATGGTTAAATTTCAGACTCCCTATACCCAGCAGAATACTGGGTTAGGCAGCTATGATAGGCGGATTTCGCAGCCGATAAGAAATTCTGTAAACGGGCCACACAAAGTTACATTGCATTATTGAATTTCACCACCGATAAGAAATTCTGCTCACATCTTTCAGTAAAGTTTAAACCAATCTTGCCCTGTCCTGGTTGGCGGAGCCACTTTATAATTTTGGATGTTTATTTATTAGCTTTCTTGTTGAGTCGGCTTACTTTTTCCGCCGAATGCAGAGGCAATACTTCCTTCATTTATGTAACAGTTTATGATTGAACAGATTGCTTCTATATTAATAACGAAAAACTTCTTCTTTAATTAAAACAATTTCCGTTTGTTTATGTATATCAGATCTCTTACTACTTGGTCGCCAATTAAATAAAGTGGCTTTTATTTTTACCAAAAAATATTTATTTATTCATCAGATATTTAAAATGTCACCTTCAAAGTAATATATAATACATTTGTGCCAACGTTTTTCCAATCCTCGAAGCACTTCTGATAAGCACGTTTTGGTAATGCGGAGACTGCTATATAGTTGAAACTGTGAAGATATGTGCGGAACAAGTGTACCAAAATTAGAAAAACAAACAAAAAATCGACTGTACATATCCCGTGAAATTTAAAAAGTCGCCTTAATTTTTGAACAAACCTCGAATATCCAAAGAACAGTTAACTGATTAGAGATAAACAACTGAAATATTTAGGAATAAGATAAAATATGACTTTGTATTACCATATATATTATTTCTATAAGGTATTTTTTTGTCACAAGCCTGTATCTTCCTTAATGCTTAACCGAAATCAATGAATGAGGTGTCATTTTAAAGCTTATGATCTTTACTCTGCTCACATCATATTTTAAGAAATTAAGTTTTCCGAATTCGACCCTTAAAGGGCGAAAATGTCAATATTTCTAAAATGCTGTTTTCTGTGTTACGAGTCATTTATCTCCCTGGATATCTGACCAAAATCGGTAAATGAAGTAGGATTATGAGGAGTAATGTCTCAGATTTGTGACATTATATTTTAAGAAAGAATGTTTTTGGAATTCAACCCTTAAAGGGAAAAAGTATAATTTTTTCTACAACGGATTTTTGTGTCACGAGCTATTTATCTCCCTTGATATGTAACCGATATAGTTAAATGAGGTATCATATTAAAGATTCATGTCGCCGCCGTGGTAACATTATATTTTATGAAAGGAATTTTTCGAAATTTGACCCGTAAAGAGCAAAAATGTCAATTTTTTTAAAATGCTTTTTTTGTGTCTAGAGCCATTTATCTTCCTTGATATCTAACCGAAATCGATAACTGAAGTAGGAATATTAGGAGTAATTTCTCAGCTTTGTGACATTATATTTTAATAAAGAATGTTTTTGGAATTCAACCCTTAAAGGGAAAAAGTATAATTTTTTCTACAACGGATTTTTGTGTCACGAGCTATTGATATGTAACCGATATACAGGGTCTGGCAATAAAACCTCTCACATTTCACGTAGCCGGCGTGCGGGTTGTAGTGAAGATACTGATGTGGAATGTGTTTTGTTTTAAAGAGGTGTACCTGCAATTTTCAGTGTGCGCCATGTCATGGCTTGGTGAGCATCGTGCGTTTGTTGTGGACGAATTTATTCGTAACAGTTGTTCTCAGATTTTCGGAGACGATTCGAACTTGGCCTACATGATCGTGTCCCGGATAGAAAAACTATTCAACTGTGGGTTTCAAACTTTAGAAAGACAGGTTCAGTACTAAAAAAGAAACCTACAGGCCGTCCTCGGACTGCAAGAACGCCGGATAATTTGGCGCGTGTGAGTGTGTCTATGCAACATTCACCAATCTTTGGGGACACTTAAAGCCTATAGTGTACAAACATCGTCCCACAACACTGCAAGCACTTAAAGAGGCCATTACCCAAGAATTGGCAGCCATTCCAAGAGAAATGACGCGAAAATGTATGGAGAACTTTCTGGATAGACTTTGTCAATGTGTCAACAATGGAGGGCAGATATAATTTTTAAAACCAAATAATTAAAAATAGCAAAGTATTTATTTTTCATAAATAAAAGTAATTATTCTCTATCATATTTAGTTTTTATGTGACAACACATTCAAATGAGGGAGGTTTTATTGCCGGACCCTGTAGTTAAATGAGGTATCATACTAAAGACTTATGTCGCCGCCGTGGTAACATTATATTTTAAGAAAGGAATTTTGCGTAATTCGACCCTTAAAGGGCAAAAATATCAATTTTTCTAAAATGCGTTTTTTGTATCTAGAGCGATTTATCTCCCTGGATATCTAAGCAAAATCGATAAATGAAGTAGGAATATTAGGAGTAATGTCTCAGGTTTGTGCCATCAAATTTTAAGAAATAATGTTTTTGGAATTCAACCCTTAAAGGGAAAAAGTATCAATTTTTCTCCAACCGATTTTTGTGTCACGAGCCATTAAAATCCCTTAATATCTAATTGATATAGATAAATGAGGTATCATATTAAAGAATAAGGTCTCCACCATGGTCGCATTATATTTTAAGAAAGGAATTTTTAGGAATTCGACCCTTAAAGGGCATAAATATCAGCATATTGTGTCTCGAGTCATTTATCTCCCTTGATAAATAAATAAAATTGATAAACGAGGTATCATTTTACAGACTGTTCTCTTTGTAACGTCTTCAGTTCCATTAAACCTCATTTTAAGAAGGAAATTTTTCAAAATTCTACCCTTAGAGGGCAAAAGTGTTAAAATTTCTACAACGCATTTTTCTGTCGCGAGCTATTTATTTCCCTTGATACCTAACCGAAATTAATAAACGAGGTATCCTTTTAAATATTAAACTATCCTCTTTGGTCACACCATATTTTAAGAAAAAACTTTTTCCGAATTCCACCCTCAAGGGGCAAAAATATCATCATTTCTAAACCTTTTTTTTTTTACCTGACTTGATAACTAACCGAAATTGGTAAATGAGGTATCCTTTCGACCTACAGTATTTATATTATTTTTTATTAATTTTAGCTGTTTTACAGTATGATAGTACTAGCCGACCCGTGCGAAAATTTTGCGAATAAAATGCGATGAATATTGAGGTTGATGCTTGTAATATTATGAAAAGTAGAACTGTACTTTTGTAGCATATATATATATATAGTTAGTGTGATATTTGTTGCTGTGCGAATAAAATAGGAATTGCATGACAAAACGAAAGTGTTTCTGCAACAGAAGAAAAATACCCGAAAAGCTACTTATAGAATAAAAAAAAAAAGTTAATTGACATCTCTGTGATATCTGCTACTGCAATCTAGGGACTTGGCTCAGAACTGTCTCATACGCGCTACCACTAATTTCGAAAAATTCTTTCTTAATTTTTTGATTTTACCTAACTGGAGACCTTAATGTTTAAAACGATATGATATTTATTGATTTCGGCTAGGTATCGAAGAAGATAAATCGCTTGTATTAAAAAAAAACACGCTATGGAAATAATATTGATACTTTTGTTCCTTAAGGGTCGAATTTCAAAAATTCCTTTTATAAAATATGGTGTGACCAAAGCAGCCACCTTGGTCTTTAAAATGAGTGACATCACTCCATCAGATTTGATAAATTTTCCCATTGGAAAGTGAGAAAAAATCTACAAAACAAAAACCAATAAATAGATGTATGAATAAAGCACAGAAATCTCAAAATCTGGACGTACAAGTATACTGGACAAAACAACAAGGTTTTTACAAGTAAGGAATAAATCCAAAACCTCATAGTCACACCGAATAAAATTAAAACCGCAATAATATGTGAAATAAATTTTCTAAAATAAAATACAAAATATATACATACATACATCATGATCAAATCTGTTGCGATCTATACTACAGCGCATCAGTGCTTTGCCCATAGTGTCATTTGTGACTGGGCAAGCAATATATGCGCAATCTCACGCATAGACGTGATATTCGGCGCTGCTGGTCTTCATACCTAGCATCCGGTAATGTCGATTGCTTGGAGGTTTCCAACGATCTTCTGCCGCCAGTGTGGATCATCTACTTACGGTAAAGACTCCAATAGTTTGCAACCGCAAATTGCATCTAGGCAACTGTCGAGCTGCCCAAAAGGACTGTGCATATCGCCCAGTTACGGTCCAGGCGAATAACTTTGCCGAGTTAAAAGGTTTTCTCGTCCTTTATGTACTGAGCTAAAACCAAGAGTGATTGTGAATGATCTGTTGATCCTCGGTTTCATGTTATTTTTTAATCTGCACCAAATTAGATGTTTGTTTGATAAATATGATTAAGTCATCAATCACCTTATTTATCAAGAAAAGTTTGATTTTAATTGAGGGTAGATGGCAAAATTCATTTCTTGACGTCCCCCATTTCCCAATATATGTTAAACCTAATTGCACTCTTACATTGGTGTCATTGTAATGATGTCCCAGCGAATTTAGTTATGTATCTCTTGTGGAAGTAAATCCTGGCGCTTGGCATTCGCTCATGAGTGAAGGATTTATGCAATTGTCTCAGTATGCACTGATAACAGGTGCAAGGTGTAGTATAATTAATTTCAATATCAATTTACCACAGGTACACTATATAAACGGTTCTCCCAGCGTTAGATCTGAGTAATTAACTTGTCACTTAGCCAAATTAACGGTCTTCCCAAGGACGCTCTGTTAAAATAAATGAACCAAATTTGCGGATCAACAATCGAAAGAAAAGAAAGATTTGCTGTGGTTGCTAATAGATTTATGGCTTTCCATTATGTGTGTTTTGTTTCGGAGGAGCGCTGATCGTAGACAGATTATATGTTATGACATACATTGCATATTGTGATAAATTCTATTACAGGTGCAGAACAACCATGTTAAAATTTATATATATGTTGATTTCACTGGCGGTATGTGGTTTATCTAGTCCAACGTTCCAACTGCAGAGTCGCTTTAAGTGTGAATATGGTTTTCTATAGATATGCCGCGAAATTTGCTGTTTGCAGTTACTTGTACAAACGTATGTCTGTGGCATACATTCAAATTAAAAAATCATTTAACTGTGCCTGTCATAATGAATTTGAGGTCTGGGTAAAATCTGAGCACCAAAGGACCTTTCAATATCCATACAGGTGGGAACATGGGAGACATTATGCATCCATCCGAGCAAGGTAATGTTACGGAAAGCAGTGTGTCCTCTCTAAACAACGAAGTTATGTCAACAGTAAGCCACAATCACATGTTCATACACGGTACAGTCGCTCCAGTAAATACGAGTGTGCATATGAGTGTGTATATGAGAAAACATGGATATGATGGGTTTACTGAAGCAAATTTCTGCAAAAATTAGTGTCGCTAATTCCGAATTTGTACTGGTTAAAGCCGAACTGAAAGTACTGTCTGATAGTCATAACGCCTTAGATGCGAAGTTGGACAGTTCCATTTCCAATGTGCGTCGGGAGGTGGATAACAAAATTAAACTAACCGCAGAGCGAGCGGTAACCGCATGAGTGCAAATGAAATGTGCTCAAGACGCGTTATGTGAATAAGACAGGCTGCTGTGACCAAAGTGACTCGTCAAGTGTCAAAGGAGCGAGAGTCGCTGGAAAAACAATTACTGCTGATACAAGTAGACGAACGTAATGTCACGTAACATAAAGCATTCTAGTGTGATAGACTAATTATAATATAAATAAAATTTTTGTATTGATTTGAGGCAGGCGGCAGGCGCGGTTCGGGGACGATGCCCAGAGCGGACAAGTGGGTCGCGCGAATTCGAGAACTTGATGGAAGCATTAGGTCATTGCCTGACCATCTCACGCGACAGAAAAACGTGACTAGCTCTCACGTGGATAACCTTCCAGAACATGGATGGAAGACGGTGGTCGTTGCCTGGCCGATAAGGACTTAGTATGCGATCACACTGTCAATACACGTGACTGGTGTGCATACGTCAGGGAGGAGGTCAGCCGCAAGAGTGATCGCGCCGTCACCATGTTCCGTCTGAGCGTCGAACCGGGAACCGCCAGCCACGAGCCCAGCCAGCCTTACTGCCCACAACACCTAGATGTGCTAGTAAGTATTAATTATTTGATTGGCCTATTGAAGCTATGGAGTTCCACTGAAGGGGAGCTGCTAGAATTGTAACCACTACCACTAATCTATACTAATATTATAAAGCTGAAGAGTTTGTTTGTTTGTTTGAACGCGCTAATCTCAGGAACTACTGGTTAGAATTGAAAAATTATTTTTGTGTTGAATAGACCATTTATCGAGGAAGGCTTTAAGCTATATAACATCACGCTGCGACTAATAGGAGTGAAGAAACAATGGAAAATGTGGAAAAAACGGGGGAAATTATTCATCTTTGAGGGCTTCTGTTGCGTGCGCTGCGAAAACGGTTCAAGATACCAAAAAAATATGTATGAAAGGATTATTCCTCTTGAAATGATCTAAAAAAATGTTCGCGACAGTATATGTCTATCTTTTAAGATTAACTCACTAGAACCGTTTTTATGGTAATCAAATTTGGTCGAAATTAATGCATTATTACCAATTATTTGTTAGAGTTGTATCAACATAATAATATTAATCTTTATCCAAATAAATGTGTTGTTGATTAAGAGTATTTAATTGTGAACAAAATTGTCTTTGGCATCACTTAATTTCAATGAACATCTTAGAAGATATTACGCGCGGTCGGCTCCCTTCTGAACGGTTGTAATTCCCCATTATGGAAGTTTGTTAACATTTTAAAATTAACTACAAATATGAAAGCACATTTGGGGGGAGGTAGTATAACTTTTCCTTCAAAGTTACTTTTAATAGGAGAGGGGAAAGTACCTCATTTTGAAAATAAAATTGAAATTGATCGCGATTTAGGAGAAAGAGTAAGTAACATTTAGGACTTAATAACGAAAGTTTACCCTGAAATCAGCGAAATAGAAAATAAAGATCATCAATGGATGTGTCAAAGGGCAATATTGGCGGCGAGAAACAGTAGCGTGGACGAAATTAATGACCTAATTTTAAGTAAACTTCCAGGAGACATAGTTACCTACACATCTATTGATAACGTAATGGATCAAGAAGATGCGGTACATTACCCACAAGAGTTTCTTAATTCTTTGAACCCAAGTGGCCTTCCCCCATATTCCCTCAAGTTAAAAATAGGTGCCCCAATAATTTTACTTAGAAATCTCAAACCACCAAATTTATGTAACGGAACCTGACTTCAAATTAAATTTCTACGCAATAACGTGATCGTTGCAATAGTTTTGACTGGTCCAGCAGTTGGTCAAACAGTGCTTATACCTCGCATCCCAATGATTCCAAATGATTTACCTTTTAATTTTAAAAGAATTCAATTTCCCGTTAAGCTATCTTTCGCCGTTACAATTAATAAATCACAGGGGCAAACATTTAAACACGTAGGAATCGATTTACGTCAAGACTGCTTTTCACACGGCCAACTAACTATATGTCGCGTTGTCAAGATCGGGTTGCGGAGAAAACCAATATGTTCTTCTGCCACAAGAAAATAAAATTAAAAATATAATTTACGCAGAAGTACTTTAAAATAATTATGTTCCTTTAAAAACTTAAAAACTAAATTTGCAAAAAATTTCTAAAATAATAACAGAAATTGACGCGGACAAAGTCGTGGGTAACTGCTATAATTTATAAAGCTGAGGAGGTTGTTTGCAAAAATAAATATGATGCCCAAAATAACTATTCCACGCGGACAAAGTCGCGGGCACAGCTAGTGCTTAATAAAGCAGCAGAGTTGTGAAGACTTGCCTATTCACTGAACTCCCCCTTCTCCATTGCTACTAGCTCGAGCTGTATAGAATAAATCACTACCAGAGATAGTCACGCATCCAGACTTGGAGTGAAGCCTGAGAAGCAGTAACCTAGAGAGTCAACGCACCAGTAAGTCTACATTTGATTAAAATCTCAGCCTAACATCACCAGCCATTCCTGACAAGCAGCTAGTAGTAAAAACGAGCTGCTACACCAGTTAGTCTTGAAAGAAGTAGATCTCTTGATTGGAGCAGGGAATCGGAAGATTTCTAAAGCACAAGAGGTGCAGAACTCGATCCAGGCGGATATGCTCCGGAAATGGAAAACAAGGATAGACGGAATGAGAGAACATGCACGTGAGCAGATGCATTCCATGATTCGTCATGTAGGTCAATTGCCTAGTAATGTAGAACTGAAAACTGCGGTGAACCCTCCAGCGTTCTTGCGGGACGGGGAAACATATTTCAATATGAAACTATCCCGGACAAATTACAGAGGTTGGTTGTCAGACAAATGTTGGATTATCAGGAGTAGTCTCTAAAGGATGACTCCGCACAATTTCTGGAATTCCCCAATTTCAGCCAATGGGAACCGTCGGCGGGCTTTTGAATCAGCCAATGAGAGTCCAGCTGGACGTGGGGAGGAGCATGGCCACTGACGTCACAGTTTCTAGTGGAGGGGAAAACCCCTGCCCCAGCCTACTCATGTCTGGCTCGCTGGCTCAGCTTGTCTCGACATGTTTGCCATGACGTGAACACTCTGGTATGCGTCCCCGCTTACTAGGTGAAAGCGTTTCCACATGTCTGTCTTGACACGCCACAGATGTTTTCATGCAGCTGGGAATTTCGTGTGGCGACAATCAGGTTACGAAATGAATCCATTACACTGTGAAAGCTCGCCCGGCATGTGGTTTCCAAGGATCGACAAGGGAATGTACTAGCCGTTCGCCATTGCGATAGCGACCCACAAATACTTTCGAGTGATCGTGCGCAGTGCAAGAGCCCTGCCCAAAGCAACTACAACTATTTCAGACACCTGATGAAATAATGCGCCAGGTGTCACAGTGCAAGTAGACAGAAATATATATCTCTCTCTCTCTCTCTCACTCAATCCACTCCCCCACTCTTCCACTCTACTCACTCACTCACCTCTACAGCTACTGGTTGGAGAACGGTGACGTCACGCGTCAGCTTTCACTCGCAAATTAATAGCGATCAGAGATATCATTAGAATAAATTCGAGGTTATGTTCAAATTTAATATCTAAGAAACTGCTTACCAAATTAAATCCCATAATACATTCATTTAGAATTTCATAGCAAACAAAAATCAATAAAACATACTACTGAAAAAAACGTGAACTGCTTTTCTCTAACATGTCGCTAATGAAGGCAACATAAAAAAAACTTTAAAAAACTTAAAGTACTCATGACATTTGCTGTAACTACGAATGCCAATTGTCATTCCGGCTTAGGCTAAATATCAATTTAATTAAACTTTCGCTAATGTTGCTGTTTAACCAATGTTTATACAATAAGGTTTTTTGCTTTTTACGTATTTACTGACCACTTTCGTTAATGATCTTTGTTTATGTTCGCAGTACGTGAATTATTAGGTTATGTTAAGTGGACATCAGACTAAATATGTTAACGAATGGAACTTTATGCCAATTTATTTATTCGGAGTTGCTCAACTATTTAATAATCTGGAATCTATATTAAGTTCTCTCGTCGTTACAGACACGATGACCAAAGATTCTATTATGAAAGCTTGCTCAGTCTCAATAAAAAACAATGTGATGCTTTCGAAGCAGTTGCGCACTCCCTTTAAAAAGAAATTCCTAACATTTTGCAGAGTGAACCTTAAAGATCAAATAGAAGTTTGTATTTCAGAAGGTTCGAATGTAGCAACCACGAGCTTTGAAACACTTATATGATAGCGCGATCGTCTATATATATGTTTTATACATCTATTAATAATTCTGAGTTCTTCAAGCTCGAGAGATTTTATTCACTCTAACCCAGGTAAAGTTCGTATTTGGCCAGATCAGGTCGACCTGTCAATCTTTCAACATATAAAGTGCATCTATTCTAGAGCCATGACGATACGCAAAAAACGGTCACGGACTAACACTAGTAAATAATTATATTTTACAAGGGTGGAATATCCGTCCATCAACGTGTTCCTAAAACACTCAGGAATCAGGAGAGTGTTTGTTGCGTAGATTGTCTTTATCTCAGTCTCCGCTAATGTCGTCATCTAAAGCACTGTTCTGTTGTGTGTGGTCCACATCCAACTTTACTGACGCTTTTTTTCGGGAAACATCAAGCGACGGTCAGAAGTAAGCTGGTTATTAATCCCTCCTGATAGGATTAAACAGAGCAATGCGATATCTCATACTTGTTAAGTTTCACTTCGATTTCAAGCACCCACAATGTTTCACTTTTAACATCTCCATAGTAACTATTCAGGAAACTTAGTTGTATTTGAACGGCAACATTCAACGAAATACTAATTTGGCGACATTTTTCTATGAAACATCTCAACTTTCCGAATGCACATCTAAACGAACTTACTCTATTTTACCCGAAACCATTCGCTGTAGATTATTTAAAGGCCTATCAAAATTCGACCCGTAGTTTTTGCGCGAATTGATGGACACATTAAGTTAAATTTCTCAGCTTTAGAATTACCGCATTTTACCGGGAACTAGGAGCTTTACATTATTAAAAAAAACATCAAATTCACATTGTAACAGGTTTCCTGAAACCAACTCCTGTCAGCAAAGTATACCAAATCATGGGTATAGCACCACCTGACATTCGAAGGAAAACAGCTGCAGAGAAGGAGAAAAGGTAAAAGGAAACAGATTCAAGTCACCCTTCGTTTGGACACGAACCTCAACCCGCAAGGCTAAAGTCAAGAAACAGCTTCTTACAGTCAACTACAGCCATAACATCTTCACCTGGAGCAAACCAAGTAAAACTATGGCGAAATTCGTTGCCTGGAGAAATACCTTAGGGGCACCGGCCGCGGGGTGTAATCACCATATGCATATGGAAGACACTAAATAGATTAATAGCTGAAGTGTCCCGATGCAGATCTAATGTCAAAAAATGGGGTTACACTTCTGAAAACGAACAATGTGGTGAGCTGCAGGACCCACAACATCTTCTGGTATGCAGAAATCTATCTGAAACATGCACTATCGACGACCTTTCTAGAGCAAATGAGAAGGCCTAAAGACTGCGGAATTCTGGTCACATTCCATTTAATTATTTTCTTATTAGTACATAAGCTTAATATTAATTAATTTTATTTGTTTTGTTTCAACTTGTAATTTTATGTCCTGGACACGAGAAATAAATAAATAAATTGTTTCTCCAGGGTGTCTCCACATCCATCCATCACAAGCAGCATTTATAGATTTTTTAAGGGTCCGAAGACAGATCGATCCAAGGGCTGCAGTTTATGCGCGGAGAGTGGAGGAAATGAAAGCAAAGTGATTCCATTTTGTTCACAAAAATCCAATGTATTAATGGAGGAATGGTTATCCAGCACTTGCAAGACTCTATGGGTTGGAGAAGCATTAGAGAATTTCTTAAAATGTTCGAGAAATACTGGGAACGATGCATCTTGCATCCAGCCTACAGGATTTGCGATCCTAGTCGATCCTACTGATGATCAAAATGATCGTGATAACGAACCCATGGAAATATAAATAAAAGAGGAATTGTAATGCCCAAGGCATTTACTGCAAAATCAACCGTGACTAATGGGCCTCGTTCACCTGAAGTTAAAGAGCTCCCATTTGTCGTGTGCCACGTCTTGCTACTACTTTATCAGGTTTTTGGACGGTAGTGACGCCTGCTCCGTCAACACTGTATACATATCCTGTGGCTCATAGGTGTGTCTTTCCACAACAATTTGCAAATTGTCATAAAAAGTTTCCATATTTGTCTTGTTAAAGATTGTAGCTCTTTAAAGGCTAGTAGCTTGAGCTACACGAACAGACAGTGAAGTATTTCTATTCATGATGAACGAAACCATTCCTCACCTGCCATCTCATTATCAAGCCAAGTAACAGGTCGCTTCAGATTGTATTTAATAGTACGCTCAAAAGCTAACTTCCGTACCTATTTCGGAGAAAGGCCAAAATATATTTCCGCGCAACGTGTTATTTATCATGACAGCTGCTGTTCTTGCTCCTCAGCTAACACTTTATTTAGAGCGACCTATCCCATACTGATGCTGTCTTCATGGTGGCCCGCGCCGGCAACATCGCGTTTACGAATGCATCGTAACAAAGACATGCGATTAACTACGTGTATAAAGGCAACTATCCGCAAAGAAGTGCCGCGTTTTACTTCTTTATAACCTTCTTTATGATTTGTGTTGTCACACTGCACTCTTTCCGTCTTCCTCATGCGGTTTTCAGTGCATCTAAAATATATGTACAGTAGAAGTCCGATTATCCGAGTTATACGGGACCGGGACCACCTCGGTCGGATAACCGGAGGTCAAGGAAAGAGGTTACAATGAATCAAAAAACGTATTGAAACTGAAATAATACAATTTATTTATACTGTAAAACTAATTTGTGAAGCAATAAAGTTGTTTTTTGTACATTAATTACGATCACTTGCCAAAAAAGTCTTTTGTGCCATAATTTTGTCTCTCTTCTTAGCGGAAGTATAGCACCTACGCTGTAGCATCATTATGTCGGCTGCTGTGCTTTCTTCCTGTAGCTCAATATACTCAAGTGCTGCTTACATTCTTTTTAAACTTTCAGCATGAGAAATTTTTGGAATACTTTCATTTTTATCTTCTTCAAAAATTTACCCCGGTTAACCCGGCGGCTCGGATGATCGGAACTCGAATAACAGGACTTTTACTGTATATATATATATATACTTTGGTCACAATCGTACCCGGAAAATATGTCACAACCGCACCCAATGCACTCCGCAAAACAACAATCGCCATGACAGTACAAAATAATCTACATACAAAGTAATCACTGCTATTTAACTATCTGTACACATATAACAACAATGATTAAAAGAAATGTAATAAAAAATACTTACTTTTGATTGTTAAAAAGTAATGTAGGCCTCTGCTAGCGTTAATGTCGCGCGATGGCTGTCGCAATACTGTGAAACAAGTTCAGACGGGCACGCTGCTCTTCTCTCCCCTTGCATTCCCCCCGTATTCCTTATGGTTTCGCTAATATGACAACTGTCACACCCGCACCCAGTCTACCCTATGTTGTTTCATGTCATGTTGTCAGAAAACCACTCACAGAGTACAGCTCCAACATTTCACGGCACATTTATACATTCCTTCCGCGAAGCTTCCGTCATCTGGATATTAGCATCTTCCTATCCCATGACGTCTGACACTTCAATAGATGTTCCTAACGTAAAAAATAAATTAGTTTTCAGAAATATTTTAGTTCATACCTTTGAGAAAGCATTTAGATAACTACAAGTATTTGGGCTGAAATTTAAAACAAAACAAAAAATAGTAAGTAGGTATTGTGACTCCTACCGCTAGATACTTTGTGAAATTAGATGTGTTTCGAGGTCGGAAATGTATAAGTATTATTTGCCGTAGTGATTCAGTAAAATGAGTGATCAAAACCGATATTCTGTGTGGAATCATCAAACTAAAAAATTACAAAACTTTTTATGCGAATTTGGAAAAAAATTATATTATTACATAGTTCTCTATCTTAGAATACGTGATTGATATTATTTATTTCAGAAACTTGGAAGCCGCAACGCCGAGGGTTGAAATGCAAAATTCCATCAAGAAAGCTCGAGCAAGAACGAGTGGGACCTCCCAGCAGCTCGTTAGAATCATTTCAATCGCGACTTGCCTCCAGACTGAATAGTCCCGGACTAGTCTTCAATTAGAACCTCGGTCTGTTGTTCTTTTTATCTCCATCGATACAGGCGACTCGTCCTCGTGCTGTTGAGTTTGAGCTTTCTTGATGTATTTTCGCATTTTGGTGTAAGCATGGTTATGAGCGTTGTTGCCACCAAGTTTCTGAAACAAATAACTTGAATCAAGTACTCGAAGACAGGCAACTTACATGGCCATATGAAAGCATAATTTTTTACAGAATTCGAAAAAAGGAGTTATTCAATTTTCTAGTCAGACTTCCCGACACAGAATAGCAATCCGCGGCAGACCGTGATAACTTGTGATTTTCACAGAGTTCTGGACAGACAATCACGGGAGAAGCTCGAAAATCTCATTCACTGCGTGCCGGAGTATGTATTTTTGAACAATAATCGGTATTCAGGATATAAAAATTTAAAAAAAGCCGAAACGTGAAAGGAAATTGGTGAAACAATCATACTTTTATTTATGCTCTACAACTTTTTTTTTTTAAGGATATTTAACTCAGTGCATAGTTTGGAAAATTCCCCGAGTTCTTCTCTGTTTTCCATTAATTTCATGGACCCGTTTTCTTTTTCGCCTTGAATAACTCAAGAGGAACAGAAGAGGCAATTATTCATCGGAGGAACTGAGGATCCAATAAAAACAATTGAGTTACGCATTCCTGCTTCTCCATAGTTGTCGGAGCTCTGTTCGACCCTTACAGCGGGCTGGTATCAATCTGCCGCTGAAGTCCACGCTTTGGTTGACCAGGCATTAATTTTAGTGAATCACAACATGTAGTATTATTTTATATTAGAATGGTTTGGTCGAAATCTTATTCTCATGAACGGCACATGTGACACTTTTGAACATAAGAAACTGACAAACTATGTGCGTTGCCGAGAAACGCACTTTGTAGCACAGACTCCCTCCCTAACAACTGTCTGAGAAAGAACTTCAATCGAATCACAAAGGGTTATGGTAAATAAAAAATTACAAAAATTTTAATCCGAAACTCACCAGGAACCAAGTTACATACGCAATTTTTGGACAAATTTATCAAATTAATCGGAACAGGGTTCGAACCGCGAATATTAAAACGAATAGGGCGCACTGGGACTCAAAGCCTATGCTTCTTTAGCATTAACTTAACTTATGACTTTTGAGAGTCGTGATCAATCATTTGAAGTTTACATGCTGAAATACTGAGTCTGGAACATAATGTGAGGAGTGGTCAGTTTCATCCCCATAATTCCAACCATGCAGCCAAACATCTGCGATTAAAATATGGGCCACCGATGTGTGTGCTTTGATCTACAAAAATGGGTACCAGATTGTTTTAATTAACTGGACCATCTTGTTCTTCAATGACTAGTCCAGTAGCTGTAGCTGGTAGGCGTGGTCTGTCAAACCAGATAATTAACTGCGACATTAATGGCTAGTTGCATCTACTACTGACAATCTCTACAATATTCTTTTGAGCTAACGAGAACCAGTAGGCCATGGCTATCAGCTTTTCCTCATTGTTCACATCTTGAATCGTTTCAATTTCAGGATATATTTATTCTACTTCGTCATCTTGCTAAGCTGACACATACCTCTGTTTTAATGCGGTTGTTGCGTGCTTTATTTCTATCTTCACCTACATAATCGTCAATCTGTCAATACGTCATACTTTTTCCTACTTCATACAAAACACCAAAGAAGTAAGCCCGTTGTCTAGACCAGAGGTTCCCAAATATTGGTCCGCGGAACCCTGGGGTTCCGCCGAAGGGTCACAAGGGTTCCGTGTTCCGTCCGAGAATTAAATAAAATGTTCGCTGAAAAGAGCCGTGAGAAGGGTATCATGGTTCTGCTTCCGTTTGTGACGACATACCGATGCGAGACTGGTTTTTCAGCTTACGCTTATAAAAATGGAGATCCGCAAAAAAAGTGTATGATCAGTTAGGGTTCCGTGACCAAAAGGAAAATGGGAACCGCTGGTCTAGACCACAAAGCTCGTCCTTTTTCATTTTAAGCTCACTAATCGCAACATCCAGGTCGCTAGATTTCCCTCTTTAAGTAAGTTCTCTAACTTAACTGTCTTATCAAGATTCCTTACATTTCCGCACTGACTGGAAGAATCTTTTATGTGTATCCACCCTGAGCAGTCCCCACCCCGATATCAGACATGGGTATTTTATCATCTGAATATTTTATCCATGCAGAAGTAATCGTTGACTACTCTTTGGAATCTTTCATTCAGTTTTTTTTTTTTTACATTGCTTTCTGTATCCCCATCTTTTCTGATTCAACCATCTTTAAAGGACGTTACCAACCCTTATGGTAAGAGTGTGTGCTAGACGACTTGCAATTCCTTCGCTTATCAATGAAGATTTCGTTTACCTGGAACTGGTGAATACTTATACCGGGAATCTTTCAGTCGCTAGACCTTTGTCCGTGTAAACAATGTGTAACATGTCAAAGAAACTTTAGCACTATGTTGGCAGAGACAATGGAAACCCACAACTCTCTGTTCTATGAATCAATAAGTTTTACATATGTAGAATAATTAATTTTGTTTGTATTTAAGTTAGCTTCAATTCACAAAGAGTTTAGTATGTTTTAGCAATTAATGCATTTAAGATTTTAAATGGAGTATAATTACATTACTAGTAAATTTACTAGGGCTTTGTTGGATATAATGAAACACGTAGCTGTTCTTTAAAAATCTGGATATTTATTTCATAATTCATACGTACAAATAACTGGACTAACGATGCCACAAAACAGACGATGGAATCACAGAAAGAATAAATAGAATGATGGTATATCTTTGTCATCATTAAAAAGTAAGAGCGAACTTAATAATCGTTTGCTTCCACGGTAAGAAAAAATAGTTTCCGTGTTTCCCATACCCGCCTCCCCCCTCCCCGCGTATAGACATTTTTTTAAGACACGGAGACCATGGTAACCATGTAATTATCATTTATTTAGTCGGCAGTCGTTGATAGATACATTTCGTCGTGAAATAGTTATTTATAAATAAATAACAAAAAGCTGTTAATTATTCTGTTGAATATAATGTTATTGAGAATGATTTTAAGTTTATACAAAGACACTAAAAGCTGCTAGAAGAACTAAAAATGAAACTACGAAATATTTCATCCGAAGAAACCTGACATTATGCCGCGAATCTTAGCAACAATTTGCTCCTACATAAATATATTCAAAGGAATTTAGGGTTTGAACTGAAGTCTCTTTCTCTAACACACGCATATCTAACCACAAACTGAATCGGCTCTGCCACAATTGGTGAATTATAAACACTGGGAAGAAACGTACAATCGATCAGCGTAACTTAATAAATTTACTCACCGTTGGGAGCACACAGTGCAAACTGATCTCATTCCTCCTCACCCCCCCTTTTTTTGTCATAATATATAGAAATAAATCCTACCTAACTTACCATCGATATTCTCGTATATTAATCACACTTCAATGTAAGAAAATATATTACTTGCCCATTTCATAAAAAGCATTTACTATTAATTGATCTCTACTTGAAATATTTTCATTTAAGAAGTATGCAGCTTCTTCTGCAATAGAAAGTTAGCTCTAATTGCTATTCCTCCACTTTAACTTTTACACCAGCGCCTTTTCATAAAAGTTGAGACAAGGGAATAAAAGAAAATGACTTTTAAAAAACCTCATCCTCTGTCATCACAGAAATAAGAAGTAGAAGTAAAGGAAATATCAATGATCGAATATGAGGATCATCCACTGAGCAGATTTCACTATTTTATTTTATTTTTATTTATTTTTTTTCCTTTGAGGTTTTCACCAATTCCGTTGTAATAATGGTAACACTGACTCAGTTTCATCTAAGTGGATACAAAAATATTCATTCATTGTGGAAGTAAATGTCGTGTCGTGTACTATAAAGACATAATGTCACTAGCCTCAGTTCGCGAGAAAGATGTGTGGGATTGCAAATGATTCCATATTGCGGTACCCATCTGATGGAAAGTGCTGAAGGCACGGCAGACAAACAGTGTGGTAGAAGGCGGATTAACTTATCAACCAGAAGACTTCAGATTGTATAAACGTTATTCTTGCTGTCCCGAGTAGGAGTCTGACAGCGAGGTGGGTACGAGGGGCGGTCTGCTTTAGTTGCTGAGGCAGACCTAGTGAGTTTGGGGAACGCGAGTCGCGTATCACTGGCCCGGAACACAGGACTCGCCTGTTATTCTATCCGAAACACATTTTATCGTTTTACACATGATTACTACTACAGCGAAATGGCCACTTCAGATTTACGCCTGTTCTCAAGCAAAGAGACTTGAAACATATTACGTGCCGCACCATTCAGAGATCGCCGTCGTGGTCCTCGCCGTCGCCGAATGACAGCAGACTGGCTGTGGCGGCGGGTCTCTTGGCTCTGGGCCTCGCGCCGCTTCCCTCGGCCGCCGCACGCTTTCTGCCGCCGCCGCCGTCCGCGGTGGGTGCCGACTTTGCAGGCGCTTTGAACAACACGCGGCGGCTCAGGTCCGCCGGCGCCTCACACTCTTCTGCGACAAAAAACAAAACAAAACAAATCTACACTACATGATCCCTGCTATAGACTCAACACTAGGTTTAACTTAGAATATATCAATATTAATAAAACGCTACTTTTGTCATTGGGTCCGTTGGCGGGCTACAAAGGCCAGAGATAATAATACCCACTCGTGGTTAGTCCTCATTTAATAACAGATCTACTTAGTTAATCATCCGCGAAGAAACGGATTGCCAAAACACTGAAAGAAACGTATGTATTGCGTTTAAATTAACATATTAATTACTAGCAGTTACCCGCGACTTCGTTCGCCTGGAAATGTGTTAAGTTATAGAATAAGAGTTTTTGTTACTGTTCAAAGTACGAACGGCAGAAAAATTTCTTCTTTGGAATTGAAAACATGGTTAGCCTTCCTTGTCTCTTACTCCTCAAAGCCAAGAAACAGGTGACAAAGGTCTAGCGCGTGCCGAAAGATACGGTTGCAAACGTTATTCATTTTTACGACCAATTCTAACGTCATTATAACCAGGATTAGGTATCGCAACCACATTTTTCAACCCTCCGTTGATACAGCTCCTTGAAAATCAGCACTTTTTTCAATTTTGATTTTTCACATATATTACGAATGGAATTACGGTGTGATACCTGAGGTATCATACTATTTCATGTCCACATCCGAAGACATCTCTTTATGAACTTACCGACACTACGAATTTAAGTAATTTTAAGGCTGATTCATGGGCGCCGGGAGGGGGGTGCAAGGGGGTGCCCCTGACAAAAAAAGGTCGCCCAGCCCTGGTGCACCCCCCTAGAAGCAATCCTGCCGGCGCCCATGGGCTGATTACGATTTAAATTTCCTGCTCCGGAACTGTTACTATATATCTTTCGATACAATTTCGGTACAACGCGATACATGACGTCATTAAATTGGCGCTCACGAAAGCAGCTTAAATTGCTAATAAAGTTTCAGTTGTCAATCTGATTGGATTTTCAATCAAGCCACAAACTCCCCTAATGTTTTCTCTAGAAGAAGAAGAAAAAGAAGAAGAAAGCCGAATAATGACCATTGCAATATGGCGCTCGTAAAAGATAAGTTAATACTGAATACATGTGGAACTACATTCAAGCACATGAACTATAGCGTCAGCATAATGACAATCATTCAAGTAGGCTAAAGTAATTTGAAAATGTATCCTAAAATTCTCGTAACTTTTGCTGTACAACAGAAAGTCCAGATTCATTACTACTCTTAGCACAACTTGCGTTAATATTGCGGGACAAGTTCACATCACGATACAGTGACTGTGTTCTTGAGCGTGCTACAGTTCAGTTGCAGTTCATACTGAAGGTATATAATGAAATTAATTGTGGTAATTTATGCTACGCTAATTAACTAATCCTGATATAGAAAATGCTGCTACTACTCAAAATGTAGTTCCGATGCATTTAATGTGTTAAGGTGTGTCCGTATTATTTGATTTTCTGCAGAAATATTAGCGGTCTAGCTGATGCCCACAAATTCGTTCGTGATTGTAAAGAATTTTGATAGACAGCTACCGACATGTAACCACCATAGTGAACGATGGGAGAGTCGAGGCTAATGCCACACACAAACATCAGTGATATGCGCAGGATATTTATGGCTACAAAGTGAAATATAGGGACACACATATGAAATTGCCCTCCGGCCACCAATTTCAACCACCATATCTCCCAAACCCCCGTAGCTAACGACATAAAACCACCATGGTGCACGGTTGGAGACATTAGATTAATACCACACACAATCACCAGTGGAGTGCGCTAGGTAGTTTTGGCTGTGGACTGAAATATAGTGACAACACATGTCTATTTTTTCTCAGGTCCACCACTTTCTACCACCATATCTACCACACCCCCACAGCTACCGACACGCAATCACCACAGTGCACGTTGGAAGACTCCAGGCTACTATCACACACAAACGCCAGTGGACTGCGCTTGGTAGTTCTAGCTGCAATGTGGAATTTAGGTGCACACACGTCTTTGATAAAAATAGGAAAATGCCCTACGTTGACCACTTTCAACCACCATACCTCCCACACCCCCATAGCTACCGACATCTAACCACCATAGTGCATGATGCGAGATTCGATGCTACTACCACACACAAACACCAATAATTTATCCTATGTAGCTGTCGCAAGAAAGAGAAGTATAAGGAGACAACAAGTCTTTGGTCGAAATACGAAAATGCCCTATATCGGCCACTTTTAACCATCATCTCCCAAACCCCCACAGCTATCGGCATTCGGCCAACGTAGTGCACGATAGAAACTTCATGCTACTTCCACACACAAACACCAGTGATCTGTGCTAGGCAGTGGTGGCCGAAAAGTGAAATACAGGGAAACACACGTCTATTTTTATATATATATAAGATTTAGTCGTTAGGTTGAAATGCTGCCTGGATCAAAATGTTCTTGTTCCAGTATAAGGCAGGATTAATTTAGTTATTATTATTATTATTATTTTAATAAGCTGCTTTTATAAGCGCCATGTCAGTGATGACTTGTATTGTGATGTAAACGACTCCCAATATTGCTTCTTGAAACGAAAATTTCCTACCTTAGGCCATTGAATACATTCATTTTAAGTGAAAGATTTAATAGATATTTGTTCCGATTTCTAAAAAAAAAAAAAAGTTAGCTCTTAAATCTCGGTAAAAATAATTTGTAATGTTACTAGAGTGTATAGTAGTAAAAAAGTAGACACACAGGAAATAAATTGAGCCGTAACCGTTACATACTTATCATGAACATAAAAATAAGACGACATTTCGAGCGCTACTATTTTGGTTCTTTTAGTGAGCAGACTTCAGTGCTATTAGAATTTTACATTGTTTTTTTTTTTTCCAGCTTTGATTTTTCACATATATTATGACGTATACATAACGAACGGAATTACGATATGATACCTGAGATATCATACTATTTCATTTACGCAAGTTGAGACATCTCTTTGTGAACTTAAAGCGCAACGATTTTTTTTTAAATGTTAACGTTAAGTACAGATTTATATTTCCTGCTCCGGAACTATTTATTTATCAAGTGCATATGTTTTAACGCTTTTTAACCAAACAAACAGATGCACATATCAGAAGTGTCTTGCTTTTGTTTCTGAAAAGCAGAGTTGTACGTAAAAGCAAAGAATAAACGTGACACTGCATTTTTCGAATTAGGAAACTCTCAGGTGTTTGCGAATTGAAAATAACAATTTGTAAGGAAACTATTTGTTTTGGTACAATAAAAACTATCCTCTGTCACTACGAACACAATTTACTAACTCCGTGCCAAATGTCATATCAGTCTGTTGAGCAATTAAGGCGTGATTGAGGCAGATAGTACATCCAAACTTTCACATTTATATAGATATAGAAGATAGATTAGTTGCTTAATATTTATATATATTCGTCAGATGTAGATTATTTCGTAGTATTCTTTGTCCATAGATATCAATATCGCGACCAAAATTAATACTATACGATACGCGCAAAAATTTCACGAATAAAACACGATGAATAGTGAGATTGGTGGTTTGTAATTGGCTGAAAGAAGAACCGCCTCATTTGTAGCAATTGTTTATTTGTTTAGTGTCATAGGTACATAACAAAATACAACATGATACGCGTAAAGTATATGTATGACAAACTGTCAGTGTCCTTAACGGAATACAACTATCCTGATTTAAATACATACAGCGTATCCATAGCTCTGTGATATGAGTTGCTTCGATCATAGCCCGTGAGAAAATTTCACCAGTAAAATGTTTACATAGGAACTGTATGACAAAACAAAAATTTTACTGAAACAGAAAAAAATACCCGAAAAGCTACTTATTGTACAAAATACACAGTTTCTTGAGATATCTGTGATATGTGGTGATGCTATCTATCGGTAACGCGCCCAATCTTTGTCGATGCAAGTGAAGCATTTTATTAATATCTCTGCTTCTGTGATACTTCTATGAACTATTTCTGACGCGTGACCTTCATAATTATTATTTTTGCTCTTTAAGGGTCAAATTCAGAAAAGATTCTTTCTTAATTTATGATGTTACCCAACTGGAGACCTTAATCTTTAAAATCATACCTCATTCATCGATTGAGGTACCAAGGGAGATAAATTGTTTGTCAGAAAATTGAAATTAGGATACTTTTCTTCTTTAAGGGACAAATTCCGAAAGATTGCTTTCTTAAAATATGATATGACCAAAGCGCAGACCTCAGTCTTTAAAATGATACCTTATTTCTCGGGTTTGGTATCAAGGGAGTTAAAAGGCTTTATAGTAATATCGATACTTTCGCCCTTGAAGGTTTCAATTAAAAAAAAATTCTTAATTAAAGTCTGATGTGACCAAAGCGGAGATCTCATCTACTGATTTTGGTTAGATACTTTGGGAGATAAATGGCTCGTGGAGAAAAAAAAAGCACATTTTTGATATTTGACATTTAAGGTCCAATTCGGAAAGATTAATTTCTTAAAATATGAGCAGGGATGGCTAGCCTTTATTGAGCAAAGTGCCATCAAACAAGTGATTAATGGGAAAAGAAATGAAACTAAATACTATCACCTTAAAACTTTATATTTGCAAACAGAAATGGGTTTTGGCTGGGAGCGGAGGAACGTGTTAATTTTTCTTTTGACGGAAGGAAGGCGTGGGAAGTTTTCTTTTGGCGTAATGGGGCAGCGGTAAGAAAAAGTTTTGGAACTCATACTATATGCCGAAGGATTGCAGTCCTAACACCGCCACAACAGACCACCGGTTACTTCCATGATGGAAGGCCTGATCCCCAAAATGGGGAGCCCGTGCATCCTAGATTACATTGCGCCGCGTAATGACGGTCGGTATGCCACCGGCGGAGGGACACCACTCACGGTCAATGCCACATGTCTGTTTTCCCTATATACCTTGTATCGTGTATATGATTGCCATTGTTGCATTCCTGTCGTCTCTCCCTACTTTGTATCAATCCAGATAGATTTATGGATTCGCATGTTCGTGAGTCAAGTACAGCTGTCGAGCACTGGAAAGTTGACCGATAATTCTTTATTGATCTAACGAAAAAATAGTTAAAGGGAATGTGATTTCTCATTGTCAACTAATAAAGTGATGCGAAACAGAAAAAAAAAAAACTGATTTTAACTACCTCTCTTAACGCAAGTAACAAGAAAACCACCAGATATTGGGATCGAGGATTTTTCTCAAATTTTAGAATATCTACCTCCGCGCGGACTCTGTAGTTGAGGGGTTCCCAATATTTTTCTTATCGCGCCCCACTTTTATCAAAAGAAAAATTTCCACCCGTTCCCTCGCCAAGATTAAACTATTAACATTGACATGGCAGAGGAAACCCACTACATACCCAGTACGTCATGTTAGAAAAAAGGTTTTCAATTCTAAGAGTCAGCGACGATGTAGTGTCTGGGTATTGTCCCTACGGGCGGCTAAGCTACCCCTCCTGGGAGCACTTTGGGAATATATACAGTGTAGTAGATATGATTGCATCATCCTAGTCAAACAGCGAGCGACCTCCAAGCAGTGGACTCCTTGTCCTCGGCGGACCGCCGACAGGTGCGATTTTAACAGTTTGCGATAGCCAGTGACGGACTAGGCGGAATATCCCATTTCAATGCCTGCATGAGTGCGTATTATACGACTCCCGGCACTCCAAGTATAAGACGGTTATCAAAAAGTCGAAACGAGGAAGCAAATTGCTGAAAGACTCAATGAATCTAAGTGGTTTATCTTACTGAGAATTCTTTCAAAAGCATTTGAATAATCCTTTAATAATTGTATGAGAACTTGTTTCACTCAGTATTAATAACTAAGATTGCTGTCTTACGCTTGGATTGGCGCATACGCCAGTTGTTGCTGGTTTTATGCACATATTATCAGCACGTAGTTATTGCAATCAATTCATTTTGTCGCTATCTGTTCTAATCAAGTAACTGATTAATTAACACTTGATTTGTAATTAGTTTGGAAAAGAAATTTAGAGAAAAAAGGCATCAACAAGTTGAATAAAAGTTGTGAACTTTGCATACTTACTTCCCGCAGTATCAAGAAACGTCAAGACAACTAGGTGGACAGCTAAACCATCCGGCGACCGAATCATCAATAGAATTACTGCTAACAGACCGGTGAGAAATAGCATTTTCCAGTTATCACCAAGATAAATTGGGAGAGAAATCACCGCTTGAATGCTATAAGATGAAGGAAGTTTTGCAGCTTGTCCTTCTGCCCGCGGTTTCCTTATTTTATTTTTTTAAATTTTAAATTGAAAACAGATCACATATACACTATGAAAAATATTCTATCGTGCGATAAGTGAAAGAGAATCACGTGTCTGAAAAAAATCGGGGTACAAATGGATTTCATTATAGTCGACAATTCATCAACCCATTACACTAATTGTTAGGCCAGTTACCACTACATAAATTAGAGACAAAACTCCAAGAATTTTGTCGTCAATGTTGTTGCGAAGAACTTCTACAGCAACCGTCATTTTCAATCAGTGTAGTAAAGTAGTGCATGCCTTGTTAGATTCCTAACTACATTTAACCGTAAAATGTAATTCCGATGAAGATACGGCAAAAAAATGGATGAAGCTGTTATGTACAAAATATTTAATCATGAATGTATTGGAGGTGACTGGAAACAGGGAAATTGCATTAAAAGATTAAAAACAAACAAGAAGGACGGAGCTACAATGAATGCAATATACAGAAGACGTTACTAGACGGACACCTGTAACTGGACACGTAAGAGCGGCTGCGATGCAGTGTCGTGTGAAGCTGACGTGGCTAGCCTCTGCGTTTACGGCGTACTAAAGAGTGGGGCAGCAAATGCGTTGTGGAATCTCTTAGAACAGCAAAAACAAACAACGCCATTAAAGGATTTCATTTTATAAAAAATACATTTATTAATTTCGTATTCCAATTTCCTCAATCAGACCAACAGTTCACATTGTAGAGCTGAGCAAAAATAATAAAATTCGGTAAGTACTAGTTTCCTCGATGCCTCTCAGCGATTACAAACACCAATAAAAAAAAAAAAGACCAGCAACAGAGAATCAGTTACTAAATAACTCCATGTAGGGGAGAGCCGGGCAAAGTAGACATGGGGGTTTATGGGGCGAAGGAATGGTGGTATCACGCGGCAAAAATTATAACTGGTGCAACTTAATGCCTTCAGATACCTTGAGAAGCCCGATCCAGTTAGCGTATCATCTCTCGAAGTTATTAGAATACTTGTGGTTTTTGATGAGCCTGATGTTTGGGAAATGATCAGTTTGTGAATTTATTAGTAAGAAATCAGATGAGTAGGAAGTAAACACCGGTTCTGCGCCCTATAATTAGGTCACGCGCCCCGCCCCCCTTCGCTCGCTTCCCCTATAATTAGGAGTCTGGCCGACTGTGCGGCCTGTCATTATCTACCTGGCTGCCGGGGCACTTTGTAGGTCACGCGCCCCGCCCCCTGCAGACACGACGGCGCCGCTCTCACCGTCATTATCTTTGTAGGTCACGCGCCACGCCCCCTGCAGACACGACGGCGCCTCTTACCGTCATTATCTTTGTAGGTCACGCGCCGCGCCCCCTGCAGACACGACGGTGCCGCTCTCACCGTCATTATCTTGGAGATCGCCTCTACCTGCCGGGGCTCTTTGTAGGTCACGCGCCACGCCCACTGCAGACACGACGGCGCCTCTTACCGTAGTGTGCGTACGCGTGTCCTGCCGCACGCAGCGCGTGGTTGAGGCAGTCCCGTCGCACGCACACGCGTCGTCCCCTCCAAGTCCAAAATGGAGTTACATGGTTTATGGACGCACCCTTAGCATAACAAATTTTCAGCTTCCCCTCTACTTGCCACGCATTCGGGAGGACGTGAGTTCGTATTCCCCGTCCTACCATCGAATTATTATTATTATTATTATTATTATTAAATACAATGAGAGACGAAGAAGGGGAGAGAGAGAAACTTGGTGCTTGCCCATTCAGTCTTACTCTTCCGAACATGCGATCTTAAAATACTAATTATTCGCTAATTCATCGTAACTACTGAGATAATTAGCATTTTTCGTAAAGTGCGGTCAACGGTTCAAAACCCCCGTCTGTTTAATAAAGCGGGAAGGAATTCGGCATGTTGAAGAAGGGAAATGGCGAAACCTGGTGTCGGCCCATTCAGGCCTAATCTTCCGAAAGATACCAAAAGGTTTAACGTCCCCCTTCAAAGGTAGTTTACTAGAATTCGGTGAGTTTAGTTTTGCGCGATACGTGGACACATTGAACGAGAAGGAATACGGCCATTGCCTTTTGAGCATCACGGCATTCACCTGGAGTGATTTCAGGAAACCATGGAAAACCCAAATCTGGATGCACGGACGGGGATTCGAACCCGCGTCCCCCGGATGTGCGGCCAGAACGTTAACAATTCACCCACAACGCTCGGTCCTTAGGATAACAGCGAAGATATTATACGTACTTTACGTTTCTTTGAACAGCTACGAGTTGCTATTTGTTCGATTTTCAAGTGAGTGCTAAATTTGTTCCATTTGTATATTTATACATCCGGCTTACTTTCCAAAAAGTTATCGCACATCACGTTTTAGTTTAGCGTGGTACGTGAATAATAATTATTATTTATAAACGTGTTGTTCTCGAGTACTAGATGAAATGTGAAGTGATAGGATGATTTCTGAGATCTTGTCAAACTAAGTAGCTCATGGATTGCGGTGAACAGTTGTAAGTGTAAAATATAGATTTCTAATGTCAAGGTAGTGGCACTGATCAAACTCGACCGAACTATTTTCAATGTTACGATTTCATGTTTGTATGAAAGCACAGAACTATCGAGGTCATTAGGGGCGGGATGGGACTGGAGACTTTTAACTGGAGGAAATTCGGCCATGCCCTTTTGAAGGAAACATCCCGACATTCACCTGGAGCGATTTCGGGAAACCATGGAAAATCCAAATCTGGATGCTCGGCTTGAGATTCAAACCCCCGTCCTCCCGAATGCGAGGGCAGTACGTTAACCGTTCACCTATTACGCTTGGTGTAGTATAAAAAGTATGCATCACAGAATGCTCGATAACTCATACATATAGGGTCCCATATCTGATCATCACTCTTCAACTAGCTGGCAGTCAAACACGTGAAAAATTCCCTCACTTTACACTGATTTCAAAATATCACAAACAGAAATTCGCCGAAGATAGTACCCACTAAGTTATAGATCATGTTAGATCATTCATGAAATTTTTCGTCAGTGCCTGTATACGAGTCTGTTCCGAAGACTAAATGTATCTCGTGTACAACTTATAAATATGTTGTTCTCGAATACTAGATGAAATATGAAGTGATGGGATGATTTTTGAGATCTTGTCAAACTAAGTAGTTAATTTCGACTTACGGATTGCGGTGAGCAGTTGTAAGTGTAAGATGTATATTTCTAATGTCTAGGCAGGGGCAGTGTTCAAACTCGACTGCAATATTTTCGGTGTTACATTTCCTGATTGTTTGAAAGCACAGAACTGTCGAGGTCATTTTATCTAATATTCTCTCCACGAAAGAAATCATCGATTGACGTGGGGGAAAAAAAAGAAGAATGCATACTTTCTGCAGAAACAGCGGTTACAGATGCATAGCATATTGTCGTATCTAAAGTTGTCACGAACTGCACCACTCAAGAACAAGCTAGGAAAGGTACCAAGGCACAAACTTCGAAAGTATATACCTTTTAGGACTTACAGAATACTGACAACTTATACATGCCCACACCAGTGTCAAGGTCATGAAAATATCCTCGGCCCCACAAATATTAACAGATCTTTCAGAATTTCTTGAGTTAACAGCCAGATCCTCATTTTGTTTCTGTTTACCGCATATTTTGACAAGGCGTGTAGTGGGCATTCGCCTGGAGTGATTTCAGGAAACTATGGGAAAAAGAAGTTAAATCTGGATGGTCGCTTCCCGAATGCGATGCCAGAGTGTTATCGCTCTCCCACCAGTCATCGTCAATCCTATTACGCACCCCACCTCATAAAATCCCGAAATGTTATGAAAACCGCAAAAGATAGCGAACACAGGTAACAAAAATCGTCAAAATTATGTAATATTCGTTCCACGAAAGAAGTCATCGATTGACATGTTTAGAAGATGACTGAGGATGTATCAGTTTCATCAAGAATTCACCATTCCTCAGTTTAGATGCCCTAAATTACCTAATATGGACACAGTTAGCATGGCAGGTAGAGTCCCTTAATGTAAAGGTTGTCGGTGTTATGAAGGACGAGGCGAATAGCACCCTGATTGTGGAGTTTGCTGAGTTACGGGCAAAAATGTGTGTCCATTCTGGCTCGAGACCGACCGAACCTGTACATTTTTTTTTATATGTTGAATAGCAGATAACCCGTGGAGATGCTATATTTTGTACTTAGGAACATTTCTTGTGGTATAAACTCGTAACCTTTTTCCGGAGCAGAGCCTTCGTGGGTGGATCCTCAAAAATTAGACCATACTTTAAGTATATTTTCAACCGGTGTGAGAAACATCCACTTTATTCATAAATGGTTACAACAGCTATCCACATGCATAGAAAACCATAATCCGTATGCCCAGATCGGGATTCACACCGGTATCCTCCTGAATGAGAGGCCAACACTCTCGGTGAAATTAAAGGTGACAAAATTATAAGTTTTTTGATTTAAAAGTGACCTGTTCACAGTATCAGCTAATCGTTTCCACAGTTTGAATAGCTGTATGGTGCAAATTGAAATCGATGTTTCATGAAATATGTCTTATACCGGTTGCGTTTGACAAAATAGTCTTCAATTATAATGACAACCTATATAACTCGTGTTGCTAAGTTTCGCTTCACGCACGTTTAAACTAGCATCAGAGTCCAGATTGGTGAACTATGGGACAAGCGGTCTTCCACAAACAGGATTTCACAGGTTTACAACCACCACCACTCGCCCCACAGTACGTGTCGTGATGTACCCCACATACAACAGGCTTACCCCCACCATCACCACCTCCTATAAACTCGTAACCTTTCTCCAAAGCAGAGCCTTCGTGGCTGGATCCTCAAAAAATCAGGGCATACTTTAGGTATGTTTTCAACTGGAGTGAGAAACATCCACTTCATTCATAAGTGGTTACAACAGTTATCCATTCAACCCACGTGCATAGAAAACCCTAATCCGTATGCCCAGATCGGGATTCACACCGGTATCCTCCTGAATGAGAGGCCAGCAGTCTCGGTGAAATTATAGGTGACAAAATTATAAGTGTTTGATTTAAAAGTGACATGTTCACAGCATCAGCTAATCGTTTCCACAATTTAGGTGAGCAAAGGATGAAAGCAAAATATGTGTGCATCACAGAACTCAATGTATTCGATCAAAGGTGCTGATATAACGTATCAGACACATTAACGCACACACAAGTCATAATTAAACCACTATCATGAAGGTGGAATAAGTTAACGTAAGTTCAGGTTAATTCTTATTTTTGATAAAATTGGGAGTGCATGAGAAGCGATAACTTCATATATATAATGAGGGTGGGACGCACTAGAGGTTAATACGTAAGCTAAGACATAACATGCTGGGCTTGCCTTATGAAGGAATGAGGTGGGATAAGTTAGTGCAAGCTCAGGTTAACCCTTATTTTTTCATAAATTGAGAGCGCGTGTGATGGGAAATAGCGGTAACGAGGGTGCGATGCACTAGAGGTTAACCACAGTTTTGGGTTAAGAAACCATGACACCCTTACACTAAATGAGGTTATTGTAGATAATTTAGGTTAGGTGGGCCAGCATGTTACGTGTTAGCTTAGGTTAACGCGCGAGCGCGTTATCCTAAGCTAACACTTTGTAACATGCTGAGCTTGCACTAACTTATCCCACCTCATTCCTTCATAAGGCAGGCCCAGCATGTTATGTCTTAGCTTACGTGTTAACCTCTAGTGCATCCCACCCTCATTATATATATAAAGTTATCGCTTCTCATGCACTCACAATTTTATCAAAAATAAGAATTAACCTGAACTTACGCTAACTTATTCCACCTTTATGATAGTGGTTTTATTATGACTTGTGTGTGCGTTAATGTGTCTGATACGTTATGTCAGCACCTTTGATCGCATTGAGTTCTGTGATGCACGCATATTTTGCTTTCATCCTTTGCTCACCCTATCATGATTGGAAGATTGTATGCATTGTGAATACTCATCACATAGTTTTCCTAACCTTTGCCCCTTTGATCGATAACATCTGTAGTTTTCATCCTTTGCACTCCGTGACGGTAATGTGATGTGTGTGTTGGGGGGGCCGTGAAGGTTTGTCTGGGAACTGTCGCTACAGCCGAAACATATATTTTTGTACATATATGACACTTTTCTGTAGCCAGGTGTAGTAATGAAAACACATCATATAGTTGGGCACTGCACTCTGTGGTACACGCAGGTGTAATTTTGGCAATATTTTACGTATTTTAATCTTTTTTTTATTTTTTTTTTTCATGAAAATTAAGGGAATTTATGGGATTTTCATGCTTTTTACTAAAACTGTATATTTTTTCACGAAATTATGCTTCTCTCTTGCTCTGTGTAATGTTCGATACTTTGTTCTATTTCTCTGACTGGTCGGTTTTCATTATTTTGTTTTTATCTATTTTGCACATTTTCACACTTTTTAATAAAATTCGTAGAAAGTGGCACATACTTAGTACTCATATCGGGCAAAATTTATGTCTTATCGAGTGTTGGTGTCTATTACGATTGGGTCTTAAGACTAGTAAGTGATGAAGGACTCAAGAAAAATAACTTGATAAAGGACTTGGTGGGTAAAAATAAAACAAAGTGAATCATGTTTTTTTTTAATTATACTTTTCACATGCATGTAGTACCACAAATATCATATCCAGGATCATAATTCTTATTTACTATGTTATTAACATAATCCAATACTAGTAAATTTCTATATGCAATAATTTCATGTCTCAGCATTGTATAGTCCAATGATGAAATGTATGTCACTTGAGTCACATAAACATTATTAATATGCACACTTATCAGTTTTTGGACCTTAGCCATCCGATAGTTACACAGCACTTTATTGGCTAAAATGTTCACAAACTCCTTGTAATATCTCGCAACTTGAGGGCACCACGTCTTCTTGATGGTCAAGGCTCCAGTCACTGCAGGCTGCACGTCAAGGAGGTTTTGCCATGTCGATTCTCTGAAGCACACACAGTTGGCAGGATAGGAATTGCGATAAACACATACAGTTTTTATCCCAGCCACCATTCGGAAGGAAAAGGAGTGATCACCAATCGGAACATCTGTGTGGGAGCTGTCTGTGTTGAACAAATCGGACACTACATCCAATCCTTCAGTCAGCACTCTCCATTCTTCATACGTTAACATAACTTTGGTACTGTGCCCCACTTTTTCGAGCACCACTACTGGCTCAAATTCATGCTTGGACGATAAACCAATCGTCAAACGCTTTGAATCACCAGCGTTTAGCTGATACACCGACGAGAACAATATTATCGGGCGGGCCATTTCTAAACACTGACGCTGGCAGGTGGTTGGGCGTTAAATAGGGTCTAGTGGTGGTGGGGGTAAACCTGTTCAGTCCTGTCCATGGAAGATGACACGTGCTGTGGTGGAAGTGGTGATGGTGGGGGTAAGCCTGTTGTATGTGTGGTACATCACCATACAGACTGTGGGGCGAGTGGTGGTGGGTGTAAACCTGTGAAATCCTGTTTGTGGAAGACCGCTGGTCCCATAGTTCACCAATCTGGCCACTGATGCTAATTTAGACGTGCGTGAAGCGAAACTTAGCAACACGAGGTTTATAGGTTGTCATTATAAATGAAGACTATTTTGACAAACGCAATGGCTATAAGACATATTTCGTGAAACGTCGATTTCAATTTGCACCATACAGTTACTGAAATTGTGGAAACGATTAGCTGATGCTGTGAACATGTCACTTTTAAATCAAACACTTATAATTTTGTCACCTATAATTTCACCGAGACTGTGGGCCTCTCATTCAGAAGGATACCGGTGTGAATCCCGATCTGGGCATACGCATTAGGGTTTTCTATGCACGTGGGTTGAATGGATAACTGTTGTAACCACTTATGAATGAAGTGGATGTTTCTCACTCCAGTTGAAAACATACCTAAAGTATGCCCTGATTTTTTGAGGATCCAGCCACGAAGGCTCTGCTTTGGAGAAAGGTTACGAGTTTATAGGAGGTGGTGATGGTGGGGGTAAGCCTGTTGTATGTGGGGTACATCACGACACGTACTGTGGGGCGAGTGGTGGTGGTTGTAAACCTGTGAAATCCTGTTTGTGGAAGACCGCTTGTCCCATAGTTCACCAATCTGGACTCTGATGCTAGTTTAAACGTGCGTGAAGCGAAACTTAGCAACACGAGTTATATAGGTTGTCATTATAATTGAAGACTATTTTGTCAAACGCAACCGGTATAAGACATATTTCATGAAACGTCGATTTCAATTTGCACCATACAGCTATTCAAACTGTGGAAACGATTAGCTGATACTGTGAACAGGTCACTTTTAAATCAAAAAACTTATAATTTTGTCACCTTTAATTGTTGGCCTCTCATTCAGGAGGATACCGGTGTGAATCCCGATCTGGGCATACGGATTATGGTTTTCTATGCATGCGGGTTGAATGGATAGCTGTTGTAACCATTTATGAATAAAGTGGATGTTTCTCACACCGGTTGAAAATATACTTAAAGTATGGTCTAATTTTTGAGGATCCACCCACGAAGGCTCTGCTCCGGAAAAAGTTACGAGTTTATACCACAAGAAATGTTCCTAAGTACAAAATATAGCATCTCCACGGGTTATCTGCTATTCAACATATAAAAAAAAAATGTACAGGTTCGGTCGGTCTCGAGCCAGAATGGACACACATTTTTGCCCGTAACTCAGCAAACTCCACAATCAGGGTGCTATTCGCCTCGTCCTTCATAACACCGACAACCTTTACATTAAGGGACTCTACCTGCCATGCTAACTGTGTCCATATTAGGTAATTTAGGGCATCTAAACTGAGGAATGGTGAATTCTTGATGAAACTGATACATCCTCAGTCACCTTCTAAACATGTCAATCGATGACTTCTTTCGTGGAACGAATATTACATAATTTTGACGATTTTTGTTACCTGTGTTCGCTATTTTGCGGTTTTCATAACATTTCGGGATTTTATGAGGTGGGGTGCGTAATAGGATTGACGATGACTGGTGGGAGAGCGATAACACTCTGGCATCGCATTCGGGAAGCGACCATCCAGATTTAACTTCTTTTTCCCATAGTTTCCTGAAATCACTCCAGGCGAATGCCCACTACACGCCTTGTCAAAATATGCGGTAAATAGAAACAAAATGAGGATCTGGCTGTTAACTCAAGAAATTCTGAAAGATCTGTTAATATTTGTGGGGCCGAGGATATTTTCATGACCTTGACACTGGTGTGGGCATGTATAAGTTGTCAGTATTCTGTAAGTCCTAAAAGGTATATACTTTCGAAGTTTGTGCCTTGGTACCTTTCCTAGCTTGTTCTTGAGTGGTGCAGTTCGTGACAACTTTAGATACACAATATGCTATGCATCTGTAACCGCTGTTTCTGCAGAAAGTATGCATTCTTCTTTTTTTCCCCCACGTCAATCGATGATTTCTTTCGTGGAGAGAATATTAGATAAAATGACCTCGACAGTTCTGTGCTTTCAAACAATCAGGAAATGTAACACCGAAAATATTGCAGTCGAGTTTGAACACTGCCCCTGCCTAGACATTAGAAATATACATCTTACACTTACAACTGCTCACCGCAATCCGTAAGTCGAAATTAACTACTTAGTTTGACAAGATCTCAAAAATCATCCCATCACTTCATATTTCATCTAGTATTCGAGAACAACATATTTATAAGTTGTACACGAGATACATTTAGTCTTCGGAACAGACTCGTATACAGGCACTGACGAAAAATTTCATGAATGATCTAACATGATCTATAACTTAGTGGGTACTATCTTCGGCGAATTTCTGTTTGTGATATTTTGAAATCTGTGTAAAGTGAGGGAATTTTTCACGTGTTTGACTGCCAGCTAGTTGAAGAGTGATGATCAGATATGGGACCCTATATGTATGAGTTATCGAGCATTCTGTGATGCATACTTTTTATACTACACCAAGCGTAATAGGTGAACGGTTAACGTACTGCCCTCGCATTCGGGAGGACGGGGGTTTGAATCTCAAGCCGAGCATCCAGATTTGGATTTTCCATGGTTTCCCGAAATCGCTCCAGGTGAATGTCGGGATGTTTCCTTCAAAAGGGCATGGCCGAATTTCCTCCAGTTAAAAGTCTCCAGTCCCATCCCGCCCCTAATGACCTCGATAGTTCTGTGCTTTCATACAAACATGAAATCGTAACATTGAAAATAGTTCGGTCGAGTTTGATCAGTGCCACTACCTTGACATTAGAAATCTATATTTTACACTTACAACTGTTCACCGCAATCCATGAGCTACTTAGTTTGACAAGATCTCAGAAATCATCCTATCACTTCACATTTCATCTAGTACTCGAGAACAACACGTTTATAAATAATAATTATTATTCACGTACCACGCTAAACTAAAACGTGATGTGCGATAACTTTTTGGAAAGTAAGCCGGATGTATAAATATACAAATGGAACAAATTTAGCACTCACTTGAAAATCGAACAAATAGCAACTCGTAGCTGTTCAAAGAAACGTAAAGTACGTATAATATCTTCGCTGTTATCCTAAGGACCGAGCGTTGTGGGTGAATTGTTAACGTTCTGGCCGCACATCCGGGGGACGCGGGTTCGAATCCCCGTCCGTGCATCCAGATTTGGGTTTTCCATGGTTTCCTGAAATCACTCCAGGTGAATGCCGTGATGCTCAAAAGGCAATGGCCGTATTCCTTCTCGTTCAATGTGTCCACGTATCGCGCAAAACTAAACTCACCGAATTCTAGTAAACTACCTTTGGAAGGGGGACGTTAAACCTTTTGGTATCTTTCGGAAGATTAGGCCTGAATGGGCCGACACCAGGTTTCGCCATTTCCCTTCTTCAACATGCCGAATTCCTTCCCGCTTTATTAAACAGACGGGGGGTTTTGAACCGTTGACCGCACTTTACGAAAAAATGCTAATTATCTCAGTAGTTACGATGAATTAGCGAATAATTAGTATTTTAAGATCGCATGTTCGGAAGAGTAAGACTGAATGGGCAAGCACCAAGTTTCTCTCTCCCCTTCTTCGTCTCTCATTGTATTTAATAATAATAATAATAATAATAATTCGATGGTAGGACGGGGAATACGAACTCACGTCCTCCCGAATGCGTGGCAAGTAGAGGGGAAGCTGAAAATTTGTTATGCTAAGGGTGCGTCCATAAACCATGTAACTCCATTTTGGACTTGGAGGGGACGACGCGTGTGCGTGCGACGGGACTGCCTCAACCACGCGCTGCGTGCGGCAGGACACGCGTACGCACACTACGGTAAGAGGCGCCGTCGTGTCTGCAGTGGGCGTGGCGCGTGACCTACAAAGAGCCCCGGCAGGTAGAGGCGATCTCCAAGATAATGACGGTGAGCGGCACCGTCGTGTCTGCAGGGGGCGCGGCGCGTGACCTACAAAGATAATGACGGTAAGAGGCGCCGTCGTGTCTGCAGGAGGCGTGGCGCGTGACCTACAAAGATAATGACGGTAAGCGGCGCCCGTCGGGGCGCGTGACCTACAAAGAGCCAGGTAGATAATGACAGGCCGGTGGCGCCTAATTATAGGGGAAGCGGCCGCAGGGGGCGGGGCGCGTGACCTAATTATAGGGCACAGAACCGGTGTTTACTTCCTACTCAGATGACTTACTACTTCTGAACCAAATTCTTTTGCAAGAGTGATGTTTTTGCTGTAAGTTCCTGGTTTGGTGATCATTATTGTTTCTTTTCATATAATGATGTTTCTATAACGGCGCCAAACCGGGCAGAGTGGCCACCTGCTGGTGGCCGTGGCCTCAGTCTGCAGTGCACGGATCCTGTTTGTTCCTTGCAGATTATTAACGTTTTTACAATGCTTTGAATATATGCTTTACTAGCGTGTGAAGCTCAACTGAGCAAATTAAATTATTTCTATTTTGTGGTGGTACTTCAAACTTCTTTCTCTATGAGCCCAAAGGATATTGTCGGGCAGCAATAGCAGGAAAAAGCAAATGCAAATGACGAAAGAAAGGTTCTCTGAAGATGTTCACATCAAGTTCATATAAAAATGTACTTGAAGCTGCAAAAGCAAACAAAAAGGAGGAAACCACTGCTAGATAGAAAACCACCAATGGCAGGAAATCCAACCCAAAAAGAGTCTTATTTGATGATGACAATGATCAAGGATACACATAGTGCTTGTACTACAACGAAAGTTTTTCAGCTTAGTGCCAAATATGTTACTTTTGGGCTCACGAACTCTGTAATGAAGTTGAACGAAACAGCTATTCCATCGTTTGCGAAAATTGCAATGAAAGTGCCATTTGTCCGTTATAATTTCTATTATTTACAAGTTATATGACTTTAAAAAAATAAAGTACACTGCTTTGCAAATTTAGAAGGTTTTTAATCACTCATTTCCGATTTTGAAGCATTTAGGTACTTTTTGGAAAATTTGTTATGTTTGGTACTAAACTTAATGCAAAGTTAACAAAAAATACAAAGTTAACAAAAAAATTCTGGTATATACTAGGATAGTTGAACTTTTTAACCCCTGATTTTGATGCCTTTAGGTATATTGTAAGTTTCCTTAAAACATCATCAAACCTTACCCTGGCCACTTTGCCCGGCCTCCCCCTACACCCGCAAAGACACATTTTGAAAGACTTAATGGCTCGTGAATGTCGCACTCATTAGAGTCAGGAGAAAACTGATGTTTAGGAACAGGCAGAAAATTTGGCAACGGTCTTCTAAAGAATCCCTCCCCGTATTCGCCAAGAGTGATTTCTGGAAACCACGGAGGTGGACGGGCAGCCAGAACCACATTTTCACGAAGACGGTTAGACTTCAAAAGAATATCAGTGTATTATTTCAGATAGAAATTAGTTTCAGACATATAAAAATCAAACTTTATTTCTTTTCATGTTTACTAATTCTTCAGGGTTTAGCAAAACTAGACGTAGTCTCATTAGCGGACCCACGTAATAAGTGCATTCCTGTTCTAAGATCTCCTAATTTTATTAAAAAAACGTAAGAATTACAGAAAACTCAAACTATCCTCTTAATCTCCATCTAGGCGCAATTTATAAGAAGGGATACCTATTGACTAAGTAACAATGCCAAAAAAGTTAATCATCACTATGTGATTGCAACAGCATGATCTTCACAGGCTTAAAGTATTTCTAGAGACCAAGCAAAGCCAAATATATAGTAGCACAAGTGTCAGGATAACTTTCAGTCTGATACCGGTAAAGACATGTAGAGATATTAATTTAGAAACATGTGCTTATTATAGGAACAATAGGACACCAATTCACTGTTTTACGAATGAGAAAATGAATAAAATTCTTAAATTAATAGAACAGGGAGAATTAACGTATTAGAATCTTCAACCACACGGATGTTTGTTCTATAGCAGTTTCTATGGCCACGAATGGCTGCAAATGGACTGCAAGAAGTTGAACATAAGCATATCCTGTCAATGGTATGTTCATTTTCCTCAGAGGTCCCAGTCCATGCCAAGATGAAGCCACCACCAACTTGCATAGTGCCTTCCTGACAACCTGGGTCCATGGCCTCATGGGATCAGCATCGCATTCAAACTCTACCATCAGCTCTTCCCAACCCCAATCATGACTCATCTGATCATACAATTTTTTCAAGTCATCTAGGATCCAGCCGATAAGGAGAGCAGCTGCAACCGATGATGTTTTGTTAGCAGAGGCACTGGCATCATCTTTTGCTGCCATATACCTTCAACGCCAAATTTCGCTGCAGCATCTCTCACACTGAGTGTTGCCTGTCTCTCAGCATCGTCGCAGGTCTCGGTCACTGAGCACACGTGTCCATGGAGGAAGGCAAGGCAACACTCCTGACAAGTGGATCAAGGCACTATGTAGAATTCATGAACAATTTCAGAAATGGAAACTACCAGTCCGCGTTCAAAGTCTGATAACTCCTGTCATGCAGCCATAATCACGTCAGAAAACCTTCTATAGGACTCAAAAGGGAGCAAATCAAAGACCCGACACTAAGTGCGTTTGATGTTGGGTTTTTTTTTTCTTTTTTTTCCCTTCGTAGTCATCTTGCCTTCGACTTTCACTATTAGATTCTTTAGGCCATTGTAGCAAAAGTTTCACGTAATCAGTCAGCTAAAATGTAACAAACATAGAAAATAAAGAAAGAAAGAAATTGCGGTACCTATACCTAACTGAATTGATTAACACTCTTCAATAACTTCACCATTCACAGAACATAAATTATTGTTTGATATGGCGTTTCCTTACATCAGCTTTCCGAAAAGTTCCGTTAAAATGAAACTTTTAATGATTTTTCGCAACTGAAGATTCATTCCTCGTAGTTGAATCGGGTGTGGAGCTGCATTACATTTGTTAATTGTGGCTATATTCCGTGTGAAGCCTCCAGACATCTTCTAGGCCGAATGTAGATTAACTCTTGACTGTATGTTAAACTTGTTGTCATCACCAAAGAAACATGTCAATGTGGAAATGTATACATAAGAAAAACGCATTAAGGACCGAAACAAGACTCAAAGAACACCCGCGGCAAGGTGTTATGGACAGAAACAACAGCACTTGCCAAACAAGAAATCTATTTGGTGTTGATAGTTTTTCATGTTTTGAAGTGGTATCGTATATCACAAAACGCATCTATTGAGGAATGCAATATTTATTTTCACTAGTTTTGTAGCAATTTAGTTTCGGAATCAGATATCAATCCGCTGAGCGCGAAATTGAAGAACTCTGAATGGCAGAAAGTCGATTTTCGCCATAGCTTGTTTGAGTCAGTCGTCAGCTGTCTCTAATTGTGAGTAGTAAGTCGATAGTAAAGCTTCAGTTACGTGAGTTTGTAATGATTTCACTTCGCTGAATATTAAAGGGGCGCCAAACTGCAAAAGGTTTATTCTCGAATTCATGCGAATATTAAAAATTATAATCAGTGTACATGATATTACTTTCTGGGATCACATACAGACTGAGTTTACGATCAACTGCATTTATTGACAAATGATTAACAAAAAACAAGGGCATTACAGATTTTTGTTTATCATGATTCATTTACTCGACTACCTGCAATTGTAGGCAAGTGAAACTCATGGCCCGCTACTTTCGGGCGGTTGAAGAGTTGCAAAGCTACTCTCGTATTCGATGTCGCTTCCATTTCTTTGAAGTCAGTCTAGTTGTGATATCGGTCCATTACGCATGCCTAATTCCAGTAACTCTAACTTCTGCAATACTCTGTCTGTTCCCTTTGCATGTAGCAAGCTTCCTCAAGAATCGTAATTAGGTTAATTCCGCTGCCTGATCTTTGATCGTTGACAGTGCTCGGCTAATCGTTTTCCAAACGCCCAGTGAGTCAAAGGCGCAACACTAATCTGCCGCCGTGTCCAGTTTCACAAGGGGGCGTCCATTAATTACGTGAGGTGAGTTGGGGGGAGGGGTTTCCGGCGAAATCTCACCATTGGGGGGTCTACGAAAATCTCACGTCATATTTTTAAATTTTTGATAAACAGTAGAACTATAAAAAAAAGGTCTCAAACAATTACGAGATCGGTAGGCAGGGGGGAGAAGGGGTCCCGTCAAAATCCCACGTCATCCTGGGGGGGAGGGGTGTCCGACCAGATCTCACCAGGGGGGAAGAAGGGGGGGTTGGAAAAACACCTCACGTAATTAATGGACGCCCCCAAGTGCTTGGTTCTTGCTGTATCGCACCAGTGCACGCGTAACTCGTAAGGATGTACATTTTTTTTTGGTTCAGTAGCACTTATCGTTCTCTACAACGCATAGTTCATTAGAAAATAGATAGTAAAATACGCTCAACACAACGCACTCCAAAAGGCCATCCATAAACATTTTCAGTGTTAAAGTGTGTGTTTGAAAAGTTATGGCTAGCATCTGTGTGTCAATACATTGGTAGCATTTAAGTTACATACAGTGCATATTGTGTTACATTAACAACCGATAATACAATACAGCAAAAATTTAATTGGAAACACGAGTGAGTCAAACATATTTCCATTAAAAGAAACTGAAGGATCTGACTACTACATAAATTTGATCGACCCGAGAAATTAATTTAAAAAAGGTTTGTGCAAGTATTACAGTGAGTCTGTGAATAATCAAGAAAGTCTGCGCCATTGGGGAATCATCCACATCGCTAGTGTCACTAATACATGCTTCTAAGAAGTTTATACTGCCACATATGCAGGGGTGCAGTTTTAGAACATCAAAAACGATGATATATGAATATAAGTATTCGAGCGAATTGCTTCTTTTCGAATCGACTTCAAACAGGAAGACCTGTTGTTAAGAGTTTTTTCTCGGTGACTCTATATTTGATATTATACTAACAGTAAATCTGAGCTTAGCTGAGCGGCGCCCGACAGTTAATAGTTTGATGTTTGTTTTTGATAATGATGGGACATTAATTTTACGTAATACCAGCGGCTAGTATTTGGCTAAATGTTAAAGACAGAATTTTAATTTGCTT
>JARYHS010013630.1:299605595-299754692 GCA_031002005.1 Vandiemenella viatica
GGGTTGCCCTTGCAGGTCGCCGTCGTATGACCGAACCGCTGGCACTTAAAGCAGCGCATTGGGTCCGGTACATACGGGCGAATATTCAAATATCCTGCCTTGATGTTTTTGGGCAACGTTGGAGTGTCGAACGTCAGGACGAAGGTGGCAGTCTTCTCAAGACTGCCGTTAACCCTTCGTTTAATCTGACGAACCTCGACCACATGTTCTGTTGACCACTCCTTAAGGAGTTCCTCGGTCTCTAAATCCATGAGGTCCCTGCTGGTGATGACACCTTTACTTGAATTTAGAGTCTTATGGAGTTCGCACTTCACTGCGAACTCCCCGAGCTTCTCGCACTTAAGGAGTTGGACAGCCTGCCTCTGGGTGGATGTTTCCATAAGCAGTGTTCCATTCCTCAGCTTTTTTACAGATTTGAGGGTACCCGCAATACCCTCTAAACCTTTCTGAACATAGAATGGAGAGACCTTCTCAAAAGATCCCTCCACCCTTGTCATAATAACGAAGGCATTGTCAATGTTACAACCCTTGCTGTTACAGTTTACATCCGGGGGAGGGCTTTCAACCCTATCCCGTTTGTAAGAACTGGGTGTGTTTTTATTTACCTGCGACACACCCGGGCCGCAGGGGTTTTTTGGTTTTTTGTTGGTAGGCATTTTGGTCCCACGAGTGAAAAACCATTTAAGAAAGAAATGCTAGTACAACAGGGGTGCGCAGGTGCCCCTGAGGTTGTACGTTAGCGAGTGATCTGCCTCTCACCCATGCACCTCCTCGGCACGTATCCGACCTTGAGGTTGAGGGGTTTTTTATAGAGGTTTTTACCGTCCTCGCGATCCGGGCGATGAAGCCAAGATCCCCGTTCTCCTAGGCACACAACGTTCCACCGCCACGCCCTACGGTGGTCGTTGAAGCATGGTAGGAGTTTACGGTGTGGGAAACTTGCGGCGCTCACAAGTTTCCAGCTCGGGCACCGCGGGTTCGCCAAACCCGTACCTGGCACTTGCGTACCAGGCCCCTGCGGGGAACATGTTTAACTTTAATCTGTTGGCCTGCGATGCCACATTATTTTATATTCACTTTGCAAATCTCTGCAATACTTAAATATATTGATGTTTGCATTTATCCGGCAAATTGTAAGCCACGGGTATTGCTTGCTTGTTTTGAATATCTTGTGCTTAGCGTTAAAATTAAAGTACCTGGGTGACCGATCTACGCTCGGTATCTTTCGATTTCTGATCAATATCCAAGATTTCGAGTAAAGTTTGATTAAAGTAAAAGGCTTGAAGGCTTCCTAGGCGTTTTGAGGTGCACAGTTCACCAAAGAGAAGCTTAACTAACATCAGTAGGCGTACTGGTACCTGAAACTTCTACGTAATGAGGTTAGAGCCTGTTTTCAAGAAAACAAATACAAATGTGCTCCTTTCTTTTATTAAAAAAAAAATCGTGTTAAAAACTTGAAAAGCAAAACGTTATCTACATGTAAAATTTCATCCAAATCGCTATATCCATTTGCGAGACCGCCTCACATATTACTTTTAAAAAAATGCTATTATTATGTAAAATAGAAATCTTAATGCCAGTTTGATAGGCCCTATTAATTAATGGTGCGAGATTTGTGGTATTTCAGAGGATTCTACGATAACCCTTGATGATGGATTCTTATGTAACTCAACGAGAAAAATTGAAAGTAAAAAATATTTTTTATATATATCTCGCTTAGTTCTCGAGATATCGTATCTCAAAATTTACGCGGTTGGTTGAAATGCGACCTGAACCAGAAGACATATTTCGCCATAGCCAAGTTTGATGGTGAATTCGTAAGAAACTCGTCGAGACAAATCGAAAAAAATAGGAATTTTTCTGATATCTCGCTTAGTTCTGGGGATATTATATCTCAAAAGTGAAGAGGTTATGATTAGCTCCAGCCTGGACCAGAAAAAAAATCCACCAAAATGACCATGTCTATATGGTGGAAATGTAATTTCAATGTTTTATTTTGTACCTAGTGGTTGTTGTTAGGTTGAAATACAGCCTGGACCAGAAGAAACGTCGCCAAAAGCACAACCTATATGCCTATAAATGATTTTTGACATGCTATATCTCGAAAACCAAGAACATTTATTCTTTATTTTCGATATATTTCATCGAGTTCTATAAGAATTCATCATCGGGTTGTGACGTTAATAGAACATCATCTGTGCTAAATTTATTCACTCTGATAAAACTATGCTCATATATGGCAATAATCTCACATCTTCTGATCAGCATTTCAAAATGCTAATACAACAATTCCCATAAGAAGTAACCTTCGTTATAAACATTAATAAAGCACAAGGTCAGACGATTCAAAAGGCAAGATTATACGATTTATCAGAACCCTTTTTTCGTATGTGCACTCGCACGCGGCTTTTTACTTTATTATCAAACTCTACTCGAAATCTTGTACATTGAACAGAAATCGAAAGATGTTTTATAATTAAGGAGGTAGTATTTAATGACTAACTAACAACCACTTTTTACGGTCAAAAAGTAAACGATGATTACTTTATAAAGAAGTTTCTGATAAAACCATTGATAAATTTTTAATTATCTTCCTTTTTAAATGTTTTACAATTAAACTTGCAGTGTTAATATTTCCACGGGTCAGCCAGTATACAAGAACTGTTCGTTTAATTATTCTTTGAAATCAAAGAAAATCAATTTGTAGGCTTTCTGGTACCTGAATTGTCTACGAGATGGCGCTAGTGCCGTTTTCGGTAATACGGAGTGACAAAATTGTTCGTATTTTGTAAACTCGCTTTTTTGTAGGGAAGACAACTATTTAGGTAATCTTAAAAGTCAAAACGTTATCTAAATACCAAATTTCATCCAAATCATTACAGCCGTTTCCGAGATCCGAAATATATATATATATATACAAGAATTGCTCGCTTAAAGATATAAGATATACCCGGCAGTGTATAAGCCATAAGATAAAATAAATTAAATATTTTATTTACCTGTAATTCTTGCAGCATTCAAGATTCTGGGTCACCAAATTAGCAAATTAATATTCTTAATAAAATTTCAATGTAATGGCTTCCCCCCCCCCCCTCTTCATACGGTGGTCCATTACAATACATAACAAATGTGACAACAAAATTAGGAAGTGCGTATTTGGATGGAACATGAACGTCTTCTACACGTGCGCGGTTAGCGTTCGAAACTGGCATTCACGAGGACGACGCATCGATCCTGACCTAGCCATCTACATTATAGTTTCCTCAAATCACTCAGAATCGATTATTCAAAAAGGCGAAAGACAAATTCCTTCTCATTTCTTGTCCCTCATCTGCAGGAGACCAAAGCATTAATTAAACAAATATTCTTCATGCGGTGCATTATATTTCCACATACAAGGCTACGGCGACTCAGCAACTCCTGTAAAGTGATCACTGAGACGTTATGGACAGCCTTATAGACCAGTTAGTGCTCAGTGCCTTCTCTTCTCCACGGGGTTGGGGACAGTTCCTACCAAACGATGAATCAAAAACGGTCAACACCATACCGGTGCAGAAGGCTGTTGAAAACCACATCGTTAAATAACCAGAAAGTATTCGATACAGAAAACTCAAAATTATAATATCACTAGCCCCAAAGCCCATCAAAAATGACGGGTTTAAAGGAGTGTTGTGGTAATTTATTTCACTGCAGTTGCTGAACTAAATAGAATTGTTATAAAATAAAGCTCATTGTAATTTATCGTCCCTTGCGCTGTAGCAAAAAGTTGTCAACTTGGTCCAGGTTGCATTTCAGCCTAATCACAATCTCCGCTAATATTGCCGTCAGAAAAGCAAAACCTAAATCACTTTTTTTTTTTTTTTTTACTGCTTTACGTCTCTCAACAGCAAGGTCTTTAGAGACGGGAAAGGATGGGGGGCAAGGATGGGGGCAAGGAATTGGAAGGAATTCGGCCATGGCCATTTGAAGGAAGCATCCTGGCATTTGCCTGGAGTGATTTGGGAAACCATGGCCTAAATCACACATGAATTAATACATTCCCTGTATCGCTTGTCAGTGTCATCATGCATCGCGATATAAACTTGATCCCAAATCTTCATAGGTTCTTACACCTTTCTTTCTTATTCCCTGTGATGAAGATCGAGTTTTTAACGGCTGAGACAGCTTACATCGGCTGAGATAATGACCCCAGTGGAAACGAAGGAGCTAAAAATAAATCTTAACAGCATACGCGATGTCACGTAATATTTGATTGTGGTTTAGGCCACATACATCGTGATCAATTTGGAACTTCTTTCATTCAAACCATGTAATGATTTCAGTAAAAATAAGCGACAATTAATATGCCAATTTAAACTAATTACATACTTTTCTTTCAGTGTTCCGACAATTCATTTCTTAGCAGTTGCTTAACTACACAGAATTGTTATAAAATAAAACTCACGTGATTCCTTGTGCCTAGCGCTGTAGCAAAAGGTTTCCGTTTCCATCCGGGTCCAGGTTGCATTTCAACCTAACCACATACTACGCTAAACTTGCCGCCAGAAGAACAATACTTCAATCTCACGCATATTAATACATGTACTGTATCGCTTTTCAGTGGCAATAATGCATCGCGATATAAATTTGATCAAAAATCTTCAAAGGTTTTTACACATTTCTTTTTTGTTATCCGTGATTCAGACTGATATTACAACGTTTGAATGGCTGACACAGTTAGATGTTGCTGAAATAATAGCCTCAGTAATATTGATCAGTGAAAGCAAAGGAAGTTATAATAAATCTTATAAACTTACATTATGCCACGTAATATTTGTTTTAATTGTAGTGTAGGCTGCACAAGTGGCGATCAGTGCGCAACTATTTCCGTTCAAACGATTTAATAATTTCAATAATAGGACACAGTTTAAATTATTTTTTTAAAAAAAAGCCTAAATTATCCATTCCCTATGCTATAACGTCAAATGCCAGTTGTAATTCTGACCCATGCTAAGTAACAATCTAATCAAAACTTTCGGTAACATTAATCCTCGAAAATTAAAGCTTTTATTTTACATATCTATTGACAAAGAATTTAAGGAATACTTCTACATTTCAAAAGAACATCACGTAAATATAAGCATCTAATGATTGATATGTCGATTTAAACGCAATACATACTTTTATTTCAGGGTTCTGTCAGTTAATTCATTCGCGGACGCTTAGAAATGTTATTAGATAACGTGCATAACCTAGAACAATGGCGTCAAGCGTGACGTCATAGTGCGATGTCATAAAATGACATCATGGAGTGACAAATGACGTCGTAGATGACCAAGAGTTGTTTATTATAAGTATAGATTCTTTTGTTCCGTGTAAAATTTTGTAGAGGTAAATTGGTTTCCCAGTTGTATTTTCAAGTAGGTATTACTGAGAAATGAGTTGTCAAGAAGAAAATTGGCGACGGGATTTACAAATAAGAATACGGAACTTAAAGTAAGCTAGGTAGATTGGAGTCTAACCTGGATGATTATTCACCAAAAAATTAATTAGATTTAATAGAAAGAGTCGCAAGATAAGAAGAAGACTGAGGAAAACCTTGGTTTATCGATAAAATACTGGAAATAATGGTTCGGAAGGAGCGAATGCAAAAATTCTCCAGGGTGAAGTATAAATAAGAAAAGTGCCAAAATGTTAATTATTAATTATTTAGCTATTGATTTAATTGTGATGGATCCCACGCTGCGGTAGTCCGGTGGCATTTCCCTGTCATCGAAATGCCCCCTTTTCATTTTATTTCTTCTTATATTATACAACTTGAGTGTTAAATTCCTCCTCCATCTAATTTTGCGATTTAAACATTTTAATTTTAAATTCCTTCAGCGTTTTTGGCAAATTATTCATGACTTCACTTGGTAATTTGTTCCAATGCCTGACACCCTTACCTACAAAAGAACATTTTTCCACCTCCTTATGTATGAAATCGAGTGCTACGTTGTGGTAATGGTCACCTTTACCTTTCCGTGCACTATTCCTAATTCTTCGACCAATATCCCCATCACCAACATATGCCTTGTACACTCCCAGCACTCTCTTCACCCACCTCCTGTCCTCCAGTGACTCCCAATCTAGCTCCTTTATAAAATCATATGAGTCCTGGGGAGCGTCCTTAAACCACGAAGCTCCATTTTGGCATCCTGTGAGATGCCTGGAGATAATTAAATGACGGAAATATATATTCACATGTTATTGTGTGTTCTGTAACATATTTTAACTGTGACAAATAATATGAAAGCCTACGTGGCTTGGTTTGGAAACCCCCTCTGTCCCCAGGCAGCCTAGCGTAGCTTACCAGCCAACCCCTCCCCTACCCCTCCCTTAGGCCGTCACTTAGTTTATGGACGATCCCCTGCGATAATGTTCACGACCAAATCTAGCTGCTCTTCTTTTGCACGCTCCCAACTTCAGTATTTGATACCGAAAATGTGGGTATCCATATTCATCATATTCAATCAATGATATGATCAAAGTTTTGTACTGAGCCTAGTGGGTGAGTTCCTTGTCCCTCCATTCTTTCCCGCCTCCTGACCTCGACATCGACGAGGCGTAAAGCCATAATAATAAAAAAAATCAAAGTTTTGTACCCTATTACCCTAACTTCTCTGGCACATCCTCTGATCACCCTCTCCAGTAAATGTAGGATTTTGAAATCTTTTCCTACCATCTGCCCAATGTGCTCTGCCCAGTTTAGTTTATTATCAAAAGCTATACAAAGATATTTACACTTCAAGCCTTCAACAAGCTTTTCTCACCCCTCCCAATAATCATAAACTATCTTCAGCTTTTTCATCTGTCTCTCTAATAAGCTGATTCTTCTTAACATTTATCGTCATTCCATGCTGACCTACCCATTTATATAGTCTAACCAGGTCACCTGCAGATATTCAGTTTTCTCGTGTTTTGATCCTATTATATACCATCTACAAACAACCTAAATTCTGACTGTAAACCATCAACATAATCATTCATAAGAATATTGAGCAGCAAAGGTCCCAGTACACTACCCTGTGGCACTCCTTTATTTACTTTCACTTCTTTTGATTAAAGGGGAAATAAGTATAATTACAAAAAGGCACAGATTTCGAATTTGAAGAGATATTTCAGAGTACATTTCAACAAATGGAAGGAAGCCATAAGTACTGTAGAGTCAAGGTGGGAAGAGTTCAAGGTGATAAAAAGAAAAGGGGAAGAAAAATTTATTCCAAAACAGAAAATAAATAGGAATAATAGGGAGGTGAGAAGGTTAGATAACAGAATTAACAGACAGCAGGGTAGTAGGAAATATTTAAAACAACTAAACAAGAACTAAATAATAGCTAAGAAGGTGGCTAAAGATGGGTTTATAAAGAGTATTGTCAGTGCAGGAAGACCTTTGACTGATGCATCTAGAAATCTGTATGGCTATGTTTGAAAACTGAGGGGAAGGCAGGGTGTTGAGACGCTTATAGATAAGGATGGAGAAAAAGTTACCGAGGATTTGAAAAAGGCAGAGATTTTAAGTAATTGGTTTAGTGAGAGCACTAGGGACAATGAATCAGAAACGGGAGCGTCTAAATCGAAGAAAGAGTTTAACACCACAATTAGAAATAAGCAGACCAAAAAATTTGAAATTCATCCTGAGGATATCATGAAGGAAATAAGAAAGCTGAAAAAACATAAAGAGGCTGGTGTAGATAATTTTACTACTGATGTCTTAAAGATAGCCGGATGTGACATTATACCTTATCTTGAAATATTATTTAAATTGAGTCTAGATACCTGCTGCTTACCCGAGGAATCGAAAAGTGCGATAGTAGTGCCGGTACATAAAGGAGGGGTAAGAAATAGAGTCGAAAATTACAGGCCAATCAGTTTGACATCAGTGGTAGGTAAATTAGTGGAGAGATTGATATGCAACCACATCAGTAATACTTGTGAGGAGCGTAAGTGGTTTTCAAGTATGCAACATGGCTTTAGACAAGGATATTCATGTGAATTTCAGTTGGTGGGATACATACAAGATATTTCGGATGAAATGTCATAGGAGACCACATTGATAGTGTAGCACTAGATCTGTCAAAGGCGTTTGACAGAATGAGCCATAAAATGGTAGTAAATAAGGTATAATCTATTGGAGTGAATGAGAAAGTGATTTGCTGCGTAGAAGAATTTAAAAAAAGTAGAAAACATAGAGCTAGGGTAGGAAATGCAGTATCAAGAGAAGTGGAAGTAAAAATTGGAGTTCCACAGTGTAGCGTATTAGGACCATTGATATTCATTATTCTAATGATAAATTGTGTTGATTGTTTAATATCAGAAATTAGATTGTTTTCAGATGACATAATGAGACAAAAAGGATCAAAATGGTAGAGGAGTGCGCTTCATTGCAATGTAATTAAATATTATTATTATCTATTTCTTACTCTAACACTTTGAGTTCTGGCTTTTAAAGAATTCGTCTACCCAGTAAGTAACATTTCATCCAATCCAATAGTTTTCAGTTTATTTAAAATCATCTTATGGCTTACTCTATCAAATGCCTTAGAAAGATCTAGTGCTACACTATCAACTTGGCCTTCCTTGTCCAATTCATCTGAAATATCTTGCATATAACCCACTATCTGAGATTCACATGAATATCCGTGCCTAAAGCCATGTTGTCCATCTGCAAACCAACTTCTTTCCTCACAAATATTTCCGGTATAATTGCATATCAATCTCTCCATCATTTTGCTTACCACTGACGTCAAACTAATCGGCCTGGAATTTTCAATCCTATCGCTCCTCAAATAAGCAGCAAGCCTCCAGACTCATTTTAAATAAACTTTTAACGTACGTTGCAATATTATAACCCACAATCTTTAATATACGTGTAATAACGTTATCTACACCAGTCCCTTTGTGTCTTTTTAGCTTTCTGATTACTTCATAATTTCTTGAGAATTTATCATTTGCTTCCCTCTTTGCTCTTATTAATTGCTTATTTAGTTGTTTTAAGTATTACCTATTGCCTTCCTGTCTCTTAACTCTGTTGTGTTCCCGTATCACTATTCTCTTTAACATTCTCACCTCCCTATTGTAATATGTTGGTTCTGTACTTCTATTTATTTTCTGTTTTGGAATAAACATTTCCCGTCCTTTTTCATTTTCTCCTTAAACTCTTCTCACTTCGCCTCCACTGCACTTGTGCCATCCTTCCATTTGTTGAACCTTTCCCTAAAATATCTCTTCCATTCTGAAGTCTGTGCCTTTTTATAATTATATCTCTTTTCCCCTTCTATTTTGGCATTTGGTTTACTGAATCCCCTAACATCCATCAGTGTTGCATTGTGATCGCTTATTCCTTCAGTTACCTGATACCCCACAAAAATTTCATTGGGCTTTGTTAGAAAGATATCCTTCCCTTACTAAGGTATTTGCAAATCTCTTTTACATTGTGTTATTAATCTTATTTCCTATCCAGATGACAGCTGGTAAATTTATATCTCCACAAATAATGGCCATTCTACACTCATCGCTGAATTGTGAATATGCATTTAGTTTCTCAAGAACCGCATATCTTCATTCATTTTTCCACTACGGTAAGCAGCCAACACCCTGATTTCTCTTTTTAACTCATGGTCATGATCTATGAATACTAGAGAACTGTAGTCATCCTTTTTAACAGTATGAATCACCCTCCAGCAATTGCTCCTCTATATCTGCGGTACACTCTGTAACCATCTGTGAAAACCTCATCGTCTAGTACTTCTTCTTTTAACCAAGACTCTATCCCTATAATCACATTTGGCTAATGTATCTCAATTAAGTTTGCAAATTCTATTACTTTGTTCATTATACTTCTACAGTTCACCAATAACATTATTATTTTTGGCTTTGTGGTATTTTAAACGTTAACCTTTGTATTTCCAATTGAATCCCCGTTCGTTATTATTTCAACAGCTTCATCAATTTTTTTAACATTTGCGTTTTTTCCCATCGTGTATCTATAGTCGGTATCCCTTTGAAAACTTTTTTTTTTCCGCTCACCAGCAGCCTCTAATCTAAAAAAGACACAGTCCTGACCCCATCATAAGTGGAAGCGAGTTCCCTTACAGCCGTAGTTAACAACTTACCCGGCTATTTAGGTGTAGGCCATGCCTAGTGAAACCAACCTTACCAATGGTGTTCACAGGCACAACCCCCAAAACAGAACTAGTGCATTTTTCAAGTAGCATCTCTGTTGCCACACAAGATAGAGAAAGGAAAGGGGGGGGGGGGTATGACTATAGTAAAAGTGTGTAGAAGTAGAGATGGAAACGACTTCAGATAAAGCACCGATGGCCTACAAGAGAAATTTATACTAAACATCAATAGTACTGATAAGAAGTCATTTCCGTGTTCACAAGAAAAGCAGACGACGGAGGTAATAGGTTGATAAACAGTGAAGCCGACGGGTTTGGTCGTACTGGGTTGTAAAAATATGCTAATACTGAAGATTAAAAATAATTTAATTTAAACTCAGAGCTCAACATTAGGAATATAAGAAAGCAAAATTAAAAAAAAAAAAAAACACAAAGTAATTAAGTGTACACAAAGTTTTCCTCAATATTTCAATACATTTTATAAAAATAAGGATTTAAAGATTCATAAAATAAGCCATAAAACAAGATTACAGAAAATATTTTTCATAACAGCATCATTTTCAACTCTTGCTGAATGCAGAATAAGGATGTGTTTTATACTGTTTCATTAGTTTTAATTCAAACTGTTTAAACTTACTACCAGGGCAAAATAACACAGAAGAACAGAAAAGAAACAAATATTCATCATTTGTTGGGTTGAAACTTGGTGACCCTTCGAGTGAAAAAAAAGATATTACTTTACCTCCAATACAGCAAGAAAAGCTTGGGGGGGAGGGGGGGTAAGTATGGGATTACGATTAATATTAGGCATAGGGATTTGTAAATAAATTTTGTAAGTTCTATGGAGAAAAGAGTTTAAAACAACATTCCTATAAAATGATGACTGGTAAGTAGAAGAATCAGGTTGCTTCAACAGGAGCTGTCTAGAGTTTATCGTCAATGATATTTAACACATATGTATAGGATCAAATCTAGGAACTGAAAGGAAGAATTCATTGAGGAATAAAGATTCAAGGGCAGAGAATCACTTTGTTCCAATTCGCTTATGATATTTAACCGCATGCTGATATCGGCAAAAAGACTTGAACAAAGTCAGGGGATGCGAATTTGGATGAAATACAAGAAAGTGAAAGAAATTTCAAGAAAAGCAACAGAAAAGATAACTGTAACAGACCAAGCAAAATTAAATAAAAGCGAAACAAGGCTCCAAAAAGTGCAGATAAAGGATGGAAATAACAACTGTAACAGCTGTAGCAGAAGTAACGGCATTCTGTAATACAGAAAATAAACGGACAATCATCGGAATGAACCAAAAAGTAACTTAGTGGATGGAGAAAATCTTAAGAGATAAAAGGAAAAAAAGTCAGGGAAGAAAACGCGGTAGCAAATGAGTTAGTGAAAGTGGGAAACATAATTGCCACAGGACAATGTATTGCAACCATTGCTGTTTGTTGTTTTAATAATTTACAACAATAAGCCAGTTTCTGAAGATGAAATAATGTTATATAATACTACTAAAATGAAAGAGTATTGTAAATTGCTGGACAACACAAATCAAGACAAATATTTTTTTTGAATAGTTATTTTATCAGGAACAGAGACAGAAAAATAAATATTTCGTTAGATTATAGGGTAGAGGAGGAATCGCTTTTTGAAGACATAAATAGTAAACGTCATCATAATAGATTCAACTTGGACAGGATACAATGGGCAGGTTGAAGTGAGGGAATGGAATAAAAATCTTAGTTAGTTCCTAACTTAAGTATGCCGGAATAAATGGGACCAACATTAGGGGTATAGAATTCAACAGTTGTGGAGGGGAAGGATGATGGTGCAAAGGAGGATTATTTATAATAATTGCCACAGTAGACAATCGGTGGCTGATATGATATAGAAGATGTGTTGAGAGTCTCTGGGAAACAAGAAGTAGGGGAAGAAACTGCTGTAGGAGTGCGAGTATAAGGCATGCATTTGCTGGGTGACCTAGATGAAGAAAAATTAAATGTAATACGTCGATGGTAGGAGACGATCACGACCGTATACTATCACTTTATTTCAGGTATATCAGACTAGAAAAAGTTTCATCTACCACCGAAATTAATTAATAATAACGCATGTCTGAAGGAAGGAAAGCACTAAAGGCATGCACCTCCTTCAGAGAGAGAAACTTATTAGTACCAAAAATTTATTTATGTTTTATACAGGACTTTATAAAACTGTATCTATAATATGCCACGAATAAGTGGACTAATAAAGTACGATACGTAGCCTTTTTTGGAAATCACGAAGAGATAAAGAAATTTGAAAATTGATAATAATGGATGGTAGATGTAGTATACGGAAGTGGTTAAAGGGGTTATAGTAGATGAGAAGAACTGAAGAGGTAAATTTCGGTAGGCATTTGTAGATTGAGAAATGTACAAAGATATGGAAGACTAAATCAGATCAGTCGGGAGACTTATCACAACAGAAAAAATATACCATAGCAATAACTCTCTTCTTCACTATACATTAGGTAAATAAGACTAATTGAGAAGAAATACTAATTTTTAAAAAAGAACACTACACTTATCCCCTAGGTCCCTGTGCCTCCATATCGTGCATCATAATTGGAGATACAGACCGTTCAGAACACGTTATATTCACTATCTTCAACTGAAGGGAAAAAAAATTAATTGTACGAATATGGTTGGTCTTTATTTATCTGTAAAATAGATAGCTAGTTACAGTGCCAATGATCCTGCTAGTTCCCGCAGTGGTAGATGCAGGTATATATAAAATTATGTTTCAACCTGTTTCGCTTTCAGAAATGCCACAGAGTATGAGTTCGTTCACCAGGAATCAAATAACACTGCTCAAGACACAAAAATATGACTTAATCTATGCAGAACACTGGTTAAAAGAGTTGTGTCAAGAACGTAATACGCTCAAATCGTTGACCTTATTTTAAAACAAATGTGTTACCGCGCTACAGCCGGCGGTGGGAGGGGCAGAACTTTGGGCGGGAAACCGCCTTTGCAGGACCCCATCCCGGCCTCACTATGGCGGTAACATAATGGAAAAGCTTCGCTATCGAGCTTTCTGCAGAGTATACGAGCGAAGTAGCTATGCGCATGCGCCACGGGCTCCTCCCCACTCAAACTCTGAACTTTCTTCTGACTCACATTAAGGCACTGAACCTGCACATCGAAGTTAAAATATTACAACTGATGCAATAAACGCCGGGAGGCGACAGATGGGGAATAGGGATCGCGACATAAAATAACATGTTGAATTAGTTCACCGACACTGAGGCGAGAAGTAAACGCCATTTCATTTCAACTGAATTCTGGAGATAACTTTTTGATAACCGTTACATCCTCCCATCTTTCTGATTAACGCCAATCATAATGAGCAGAATTAATAACACAATAATCAATTAATGCATAAGAGAAATATTTTTATCAGAGGCATGCTCTCACATCTCTGATAGTTTCTAATAACCAGCTCCGAGCTACAGGATCAAAGTTTAACAAGAATGTCAAATGCTAACTTGTTTATTTTTTCCTTTAGCTCATAGGAAGAGAAGTGTTATGTTTTACACATAAACAAAAATATTGAATGCAAGACACATATTTTCACTTCTATGTCAAAGCATAGTACTTAAACAAACGGAGCCGAAAATACTTTGAACTGTCTGTACGAGGAAACAGCAGCACTAGAAAATTAGGACACCAAATGGAATAATTTATTCCAGTGTTTCTCCACATGAGGTTCGTGAATGTGGTGCAGATATACCATTATTATTTATTTGATTAATAATTAAGAGTTTTTCAATGTTCAATTCACTTTTAATGGTTCATTCGCAATTTAATAACTGTGTTTCCGTAGGAATTCAAAACATGTTTTTGATTTATTATGTTATAATCGTACAATATGTCTCAAACGTTAATAATATACAATAGGTCCAAAACTATTTAGTGATCCGCAGGATTATTTTTGACATTTTGCTGGTCCTCGGGTTGAATAAGGTTGAGAAACTTTGGTCTATTCTAATAATAATACCAGCAGGTTGCGTATTTATAAGATTTTGATTGGCTTCAATGTAATGAAATCGGAATCTAATGGCCTTTGTTTCAACATCACTGAAATATCACAAACCCGAAAACAGGATGTGATTTATTTAGCGTAAATTTACGTTGAAACCGTTTTTACAGCGGAGCTGGTTATCGTATCGAATGGCAAGAACCGCAACCAGTGTCAATAGTTATTTCAAACAGACCATACTACGTATTACATAAGGACGAAAGAAGTGTAAATCGAAAGAATCCTCACTGTATCAGGAATGACGTGGCAAGACCAGCGGCAGAGAGAGAGAGAGAGAGAGAGAGAGAGAGAGAGAGAGAGAGAGAGAGAGAGAGAACGAACAACAACATGGCGACGAAGGAAAGGATAGCCAGAAAGAAGATAGTGAAGGATGGAGGAAATATGAACGGAACGCAGAAACAGCGCTAGAGAGTAACAACCGTTTTTGACCTTGACAGGACGCAAACCTTCCAGCAATGTGAAAAATGTCTAGGTCGAACAGAGTGAGCAACAAGCAATTTGTACTTAAAAAAACGACGTGTCTGAAGTTTATTGAATGTTATTATCTACGTTTACATGAAAAGTGATAAGCTTTTTTGTTACTTCTTCAGGTGGCATGAAATGCGATGGGAGGAAAATGGAGAGAAATAACACTTTCGACTCTTCACTTTGATGAAATTAAATCTTCGTATGTTTACGAGATACCAACAAATTTGTTGAACACTGGTTAGAGTAGTAGTTATTATAAAGCTAAACGGAGGTACTCACACTCACTCTCACTCACTCTCTCTCTCTCTATATATATATCTATATATATATATATATTATTTCAGAAACAAGTACGATATCCATGTCGAGCATATAAGAAGGTACTTAAATTACTTGAAAGATTTAATTTTCTATTTAATCCTATAATTCTATCAATAAGAGTTCATTGACTCGGTAACACGCAAGCGAACTCTTGTCAATTAGGATACCTTCTGAAATGCTCATGATTCTGTCACAGATTCTCGATAATTTTTACTTATGGCTTTACGCCTCGTCCATGTCAAGGTCATTAAAGGCGGCAAAAGAGTTGGGGGAAGGAATAGGAAGGAAATCGGTCATGGCCTTTTGAATGAATCATCCCGCCATTCGCCTGAGGCGATTTTGGGGAATCCAGGGAACACCCAAATCTGGATGGCCGGGCAGGGATTCAAACCCGCGTCCTCCCGAATGCGAGGCCAGAGCATTACCGTTCATCCTCCACGCTCAATCTGAAGTTTCTAGTCACGATTAAAGACACATCTACTAGATTCATGAATAGCATATACTAAGTTACGAGCACTGTAAGTAAAATAAGCCTGCTTCTGTGCTCACCCGTTATTGATTTTTATGACAGGGAATATAAAGTTTCGAGCAATGACATACCGAGCACATCAGATATTTTACATGTTTGACTTTTTAGTCTTCTTTTTATTTTTAAGCTACTGTTAGTTGCCGGTTTCATGAATTAACGGTTTCTTTGACTTTCTAATGTTGATTTTTACTTAGAGATATTTCATGTGCGTATCCGTTTGCACGAAAGTTGATAGCAAAATCCCTTTATCTCAAATAAAATATTGAACCTTATAACAGTAACATCTACAGCTGAATCGGCCTCAACGGGCATACTTCACACTATACCGACAATCCTCGTACGTCTAGTTTCCATTCAAATCATCTCTTTTCGTTCCTTTTATACCTGGATAAACCAAACAACATATGCAGAGAGTCGTCGAAAATATTACGCTATGAGACGCTGGTATTTTTATCCCAGTCAGGTAAACTGGAAACCAGATCTTCTTTATAACTTCGTTTGCTAATACTTGTACTCAAATTTCGATTTTTTTAAAAAAAAAAAGTACTGGCGCGATGAGACACTTCAATCTTTTCCACCTCCTACTGCTAATCACAGATTCACAATCCTTAGAAGCGTTAACAACTGCTTACATACACTAAAGTGCAAAAGTCATGGGATAGAAGGTGCAAATATCCGGATGGCGGTAGCACCGCGGAAGAAACGTTTAAACGTACCGTGCATTTTCGGAGCTTTCATTTTCACTCTTGTTAGTCGCGTGACAAGTTTTTCGACGTGATTAGTAGATTCTGAGCGCAGAAAGGTAGTTTTCACTAAGCACATGGGGCATTCCATTTTGTTAATTGATCGTCAATTAAAAAATCCTCGATTTACAATTTCAACAGCGTGCCGTGAATCCATAACAATACTTTGAACCTGCAGAAAGGACGTAAACTGAATAGCCTGGCATCATATAATGCGAGACAGAGTTATATATGCGACGTTCGCTTAATTTCCCATGTTGCTATTTGTTTATTATGACAATTAAATGTCTAAATTCATGTAGGGAGAAGTGAACCTGATGTTTACGATCTACGTCTGAGTCGAGTTGTCGAAATTGACACTGCGTCGAAGAACAGCAACGCTGTGTGGGACGTACGATAGCCGTGTACGAGCCGACAGTGTAGCGCAGTGGTTCCCAACGTGGGCCGTACTGCCCCCCGGTGGGCGTTAGAGAGCTCGAAGGGGGCGTTTGTGAACAAAGGCAAATTTGGGGGGCGTTAACGCCCAGCCAGCGCCCCCCTAGCAAGGACGTGCCGATAAGATTAATAAATAACAAAAAAAAAAAATTGAACAAATGTTTCAGCAAGTAATTCCAAATGTCCTTTAAGCAAGATCAGTGGGGATTAAAAGTTAGTATTAGTACATTATATCTTTGTTCCTAACACCTGCTTCAATAGTTCGTGAATGAGTCGCAGCAAGCGCTGTGCACTACAGGGATCACCGTTGTTAGTATGTTTATATTCCGGCTCGATCAACAATGCTTATACCTTTACACTGGTCAGTGTTCGATTGTTCGGTAGTGCCTTCAGACAGAGCAACTGTGAAACTGTGCGGTATCTACACCTTACTGAAGCTTATTTATTTTGGAATATCTATCTGCCACAGAAGTTAGTACATATTCATTATTATTATTTGCTTATCATTCTATTTACTGATCGATATTAGAGGAGGAATCTGCTGTGAAATTTCAACTAGGTTTTAATCTTTTATTTAATTTTTGTATCATGTGCTAACTAACTGCACTCAATTCTGTACTGATCACTGCTACTATACCTATTATTATTATCAACATCATTTATCACATATGGTAAGGAAGGTTAAGAATCATATCATTTTTAACATTTCGAGATTTTTACAACGGGTAAGAGTACCTGTGGTTGACGGTGTACCTATGGTTGACATGAAGTTGTATGAAATTCAAATTTAAGAAAATACTGTGATCCAGAAAACCAGAAACACTGTCAGGTTAACTGAACGGGTCCACGAGTTCGGTGATAGTCTCTTCTGTCGATGGTGAACAGTTTCTGTAGTGCATGTGTTTACCATATTCGGAAGCGCGTATCTTGTTAGCAAAATTGCAGCTTCGGGAAGTACTTTAACTCTCAGTTAATGTAAGTTTGCTTTACTTTATACTGAACGTGAATATGGAAATGTTATCTCAATGAAATAAAGAAGTGTAGTTTAAATGGGAATAATATTTTTACCATGGTTAGCCACTCTGTCTAAGTTAGGTGTTCCTTAAATCGAGAGGGGAGTCGAATTTATTCATCAATAATAAATAGGCTTTAATTGCAAACTGAAAAAACCATCATGCCGTTTACAACATATACTACGGGAGGTGCTAAGGCACCTAAAATCGATATGTGGCGTTTGTTTTCGGTACAAACGATGTCATATTTGGGAGCCTACAGCTCTTATATTGCATCGTTGGTAGATATTGAAATCCCTCACTTGTGTAAGGCAAGCATATATTGAAACGGGATATTTTTAGGCCTGCCGGCGCTGGATACAATGTAATGAAATGAGAGCTTTCACATGTAGTCCGGTTCGGCAGATGATCTGCCGCAGATCGTCGGCCCTTTGATTTAATTGTTTCTTATGCACACTTGTCCACACTGCTGCCGGTGGCGGAGAGGATCTAATCTCAGTCCCGACAATTTTCTGTAGTTTTGTGACAATAAGTAATTACTCACACGATACTATGACATTAACTGAATTAATTGATATTAAACCGCGTCGGTTCGAAGGGCATCGGTCAGTTATGAGCTCTGTGTTCAGCTAGTTACACTTTATCGCGAAAAATGGAAGATTTCAGTCACGGCCTCTTACGGTAGATTTAAGGCGATGGTTATAAAATAGGATGAGACATTTTCTACATTACAAAATTCAGTTAAACGTCGATTCTCAAAGCATAGTAAAATATATTCCTGTATGTTGAAACACTAAAGATAATGATACAGTAAAATTTATGGAAATAATTATTTATGTCAATAGTATTTATATAGTAATATTATATTATTTAATTTATATTCCTCTCTTTAGCCAATATTTTAATTATTTTTTTCTGTTATCTCTTCATCCTTTTATAAACAACCAAATCACAAAGTACCATCAAGTTGGGTCACATGAATCTACGGTTTCTTTACAGTTTCTTTTGATAATTTCCAATTATTACGCAATATCTGAATTATTATTTTGAAAAACCTCAAGCCAGCATTCGGGTTATATGGCTTAAGAAATGTATTGATCCGCCTCCTTATCTTAATTGTTATTCAGTATACTGCGCCTTTTAATTTTAATTGAGATGAAAATCTGTGATATATTCTTATAAAATAGCTTAGAACATCTTTACAATTTTAGCTGAATATGCGTGAATCGAAGACGGTCTTTAGGACTGTGTGTTAGTGGGGAGCGAGGGGTCCTGTCTGTCACTGGCTCACGCATAGACGTCATCTGAAGACAGTCAGTTATCCCGCCAGTATATGGGTTGCTAATATAACCATGAATTTTATATTAACTCGAATTAACTGTTCTCCGTCCATCTTTATGCCTGCCTGTATATCAGATTGAGCAAATTTTCTCGGACAGTTTGTTATGAAATTACATTCAAGTTTCGGACCTGAATATCTCAATTCTATCCACTTTTGTTGGATGAGACATTTTTTACCATATTACAATATTCAGTTAAACGTCGATTCTCAAAGCATAGTACAATATATTCCTGTATATTGAAACACTACAGATAATGATACAGTAAAATTTATGGGAATAATTATTTATGTCAATAGTATTTATATAGTAATATTATATTATTTAATTTATATTCCTCTATTTTTTCAATATAAATTGTTAATGATAGAGATCTGCCAACCGGAAGTGGCAGATTATTAATGCCACTTTTATCTAAGTTATTTTATGAAGATTTTTCAACTGAGAAATTTGAAGGAAAAGTTATTTACCAAAGTTAAAGAAACGTGTTATAATTAAAAATAATTATTTCTAAATTTTTTCGATAAAGCTTAATAATTTTTATTATTCTTAATACATTACTACTATTTTGTACATCGTTTCCGTGGCTGGGCGGTAACGTAATTTAAAATACTTTTAAAATTTGTATTTAAACATTTTAATTAAATTTAAATAAATTTTAAATGTTTTTTACAGTTTATTTGTTGGTCGCAAAATATTCATGAAATAATGAACACAAATTACAATTTATTTAATTAAATTGTAATAGTACATCTATTTAATGGAATAATGTGACGGTGGTCATATCAAAATTTATTTTTATATTCACAGGTGTCACATTCAAAGAAAAAATGTAGACAGCACAATGTCGAATACTTGAAATATGGTTTTATTGTGGCATCCTGAAACAAGACATTACCAATGTGTCTGATTTGCCAGAGCGTTTTCTCAAATGTAGCTACGAAACCTTCACGTTTAGAAGAACATTTAACCAAAATACACCCTGACAGAAAAGATAAGTTTATCTTTCAAATGCTCAAAGAACAATATTCAAGAAGTCCATTTTTAGCTGGTATGTTTTCAGCGGCTTACAAATAAGACGCAGATGACCTTCGTGCCTCTTACATTTCCTTGCTTGTTGCTAATTCGGGAAAACCACACACGATTGGGGAAGAATTGATAATGCCATTTGTGAGTGAAGTTCTGCGTACTGTATTGCACAAGCCGGCATCTGATATTATTAAGAGAATCCCACTTTGCAATAACACAGTACAGAGGCGAATCGACGAAATGTCCGAGGACGTGGAGAGTTCTCCAACTGATTTTTAGAAGACTGCTGAATTTTCTTTACAGCTTGATGAATTTACTTTACCAAACAATGATTAATTGTTTCTTGCATACGTTCACTTCATTAAATGTGAAAAAATTTGTCAAGAATTACTGTTCACAAAAAAATTAGAAACTGATACTAAAAGAAAATCTATATATAAAGTTTTGAAACACTATTTTGAAGATAAAATTATTCCTCTGAATAATATCGTGTCCATTACTACTGATGGTGCTCCGGCAATGGTTGGATGAAACCTGATCTCATATTTGAAAAAGGCAGTACCAAATGTAGTCGCCGTGCACTGTGTAATTCACAGACACCATTTGGTTCCAAAAAACCTAAGTGGTCGCCTTCACTGCTCACTACAGTATGTAATTACCGCAGTTAACAAGAGCAGAAGCAATGCTCTCCATAGTAAATTATTTGGAAAACTTTGTGATGAAAATGACGAGGATTTCAATCGTTTGCTACTGCAGACAGAAGTTCGTTGGCTGTCAAAGAGTACCTGTCTAACAATCTTTTATGACGTTTTTGACTCCATTATAACGTTTTTTGAAAACAAAGATGATTCATTAATAGATAATTTATTGAAATATAAGAAAGATATAGCTTATTTAACTGATCTATATCGTAAATTTAACGAAACAAACCTACAACTGCAGGGATATAATTTGAATTTGATTAAAGCCAAGTCAGTTATTTGTGCGTTCATGTCAAAACTTGCCTTGTACAAACAGAATGTGGGTCGAAGACAATTCTATCAGTTTCCAAATCTTTCCTCTGTGGAAACAAATGACGAAGATATTTGAGTATTTTGTCAACATTTGGAAGCACTTAAAGAAGATTTTAAAAACAGATTTCACGATTCCAGATTGGGTATTAGAACCTTTCTCAAACCTACAAACAGCAGATTTATCGCTACAGGAAGAGTTGATAGAACTGTCAACAAATGAAGAATTAAAAAATGGATATCAAGAATTATAGCTACAGTGGCAAATTCCAGATTTATATCCGGCTTTGTGGGCTGCAACAAAAAAGTTTTTTTTATTACTTTCACGTCGTCATATTTAGCCGAAAGGGGATTTAGTGTAGTAAGCAATTTACCAACAAAGAAAAGAAACAGATTGTCAGTTGTGGATCGCGGCGATTTAAGACTCCTTCTGACCAATATAGCACCAAATGTAGAAAAGTTGGTATTATTATATCAAGCTCAGACCTCTCACTGACAATTTACAATAATTTTAAATATATGTTTTTAATAAAATTTTGTACAAGGTACCAATATTCTTTAATAAAGTAATTTTAAAAATCTGTTCTTGTATTTCGATATTTAATATAGCCCAGTTCACCTCAGAGGGATGCCATCAAATCACTGTTTGAAGAAGTGGGCAACAAGCCAATTAAATTGAAGTGCTATGGATTACACAACGTTGATTACAACAACAAAAGACGTCGGTGCTGTTTTTTTTTTTTTTTTTCAAACAGGGGGGCGGTGAGCAATTATTTTTTTCGAAAAGGGGGCGCTAGGTCAAAAAAGGTTGGGAACCTATGGTGTAGCGACTGGCATTGATGGTAAATAGCAGCAAGACTGATGTGAGTGCCTCCGCTAACAAAACGCCATCGGGCTCGTGAACATATCGGTTGACTTATAAATGACTGGGAAAAGGTTTCATGGCTAGATGAGTCACAATTGCAGCTGGTCAGAGCTGATAGTAGGATTCGAAAGTGACGCAGACCCCACAATGCCATGAACACAAATTGTCTGGAAGGCACTGTGCAAACTGCTGGTGGCTCTATCTATCCTGATATGGGCTCTGCTTACATTGCATGGACTGGTCGTCTGGCCAAAATCAACTGACAATGTCAATGTTCAGCTACATGGAGACCATTTACAGCCATTCATGGTCTTCATGTTCCCTAACAACAACAGACATTTCCAGGACGACAATGCGCCATGCCATGAGGGCAAAAGCGTTCAGGATTGATTTTAGGAACATTCTGGACAATTCCAGCAAATAATTTGGCCACCTAGACACCAGACATGAATTAAATTGAACACATCTGGAACATGATTAAAAAGTCAGTTCGTACACAACGTCCTATACCGGCAACAATTTCGTAATTATGGGCGCTTCTAGAGGAACCATGGCTGAATAATTCTTCATATGACTTCCGACGATTTTCTGAGTCAATGATACGTCAGGTTGCTGGACTTCGCTGGGCTTCATACGATATTAGGAGGTATCCCATGAATGCAGTGTATAAGCAGAAAAAAAGATTAATCATACATCTTAAAATTCTTATACACCACTAATTAAATTTAACAACAGGAAATATACTTTTATTCTCATCTTTAAGCTTCATATTAGACACATTGGAAATATTTTTTAATTATACTTTTGTTTGACTAAGAAAACATGGTAAAATGTGGCAGCTTTTGTTGAGCAGTGGCGAAAGGAATTCACAGCAAAATATGTGAGAGATTGTTTCATTAGAGGGAATACATTGCTGAGGGGAAAAAGGTGGCATTGTTGGATTTGTTTAACGGAGAGGAAGTAAACAAATGTAGGACAGCAAAAAGTTCGACAGCTAGAAAGAAACATAAAGGCTCCTCTATACAATTGCCCATGATGGGCGACTATGGGCACACATGATTGTATAGAGGGCATAATTGTCTGTAAGTGGCCATTATCGCCTATAATCGTAATTGTGAGCGATCGGTTAGTTTTCAGTACATCAAAGGAATGCGTGCCGATGATCGTGCGCGTGTCCACACAATCGCCCATCATTCAGTCGCACGCAGATGTCCAAAATATTACATATTACGCAACCAATGGAGATATTTTTTGCACTACATATTCAGAGTCGCTTGATGACATACGATCGAAGTTATCAAATTCTGATGATGGCTCTGCTAGAAGTTCGGCTAGTTGTTTATTCGTGGTCTGTCTGGGGGGGATCATGTGTATGGACGGAGAAGTCGCAGGCAAGAGTTGCCTGATACCTAGCACAATAATAGGAGGCGCTGTACCTTGTTCAGTTGCGGTGAATAGTCAACATCCACCACCTTCTCTTCCTCTATCTATTTTACATGACTCTTTTTTGTTTATGATGGTTATATTGCTCATTTGCTGCAACAGTGACATAACTCAAAAACGTCAATTTTATAGAAGGACCAATTGAAATGTCTAGTTTGAAACAACTTATGCATTCACTAGAAAATAACTTATCTGCAAGTTTTATTGAAATAATACAATATAAAAGGAGGGAAAATGTTGTAGTATTTACGAGAATGGTCCATCCTAAGATTATAACTCAAGACAGCTCATTTTTTTAGTTATGTCACTGTTGCAGCAAATGAGCGTTATGTACTAAGCATATAGATAACAGCAGCCTATGTTATTTTTCTTTGTGCGTCGTTTCTGCCGTTACTTATTTAATGTTTTCCAGTTATTTCCGGAAGATTATGGTCATCTCTTCTTTAGTTACATGGTCGCGTTTTCTTCTTTTTTAAATACGTTATAGAAATTATCTTATTAATGAAAGATTCGTAAGCCTTTCTTTGTACTTACCATAACTTTAATTCAGTAAATTAATTATTTTACAATGTTCCGCCAACTCCAGCTGAAACTACACAGATAACATTTAAATCTGACTTCCTTCTAAGGTTTCACGGTTCGTAAATGGAATTTGCAATGGCTGAGTTCAGCCATCAACCAACACAACAAACAAAAACCTAACTAATACAAAACCTCAAGGAATGTATAAAATTATGATTGCGCAAAATAGAGTAACTTATTAATCCGTGATCACCACAAGCCGCTATCATTTTGACAACAATTTACAACAGACAACAGTAAGCAAATGAAAATTCACAGACAGCAACTCATGATCGCGACGATGATGGTCACTTTTTTAATCGCCCATGATGGGCGATTGTGTAGAGGAACCTTAAGACTGATGTGTTACGTGAGTTAGGGAGGGATGATCCTCGATCAGATGAAGTAAGGAAGGAACAAGCCACTATTAGAAGTAAATGAGTGAATGTAAAAGAAAGAAAAGGATAGATTTGGCGGGAGATAGTAGCAACGCGTAAAGTTTAAGTCTACTTCTACAGGATACGTTAAATACAGGTTTCTAGGTAACACCTAGTCATGCGAGAGACAAAGTGAAGCAAACGCGTCTGGCACTCTTGGCTGATCCGGAAGGATTGTTCGGCCGCCTGTGTGGCAGAGTTTCGATTTGCCACGCATTCCGCCTCTGTCGTGGCTGGAACTACAGTTTAATGTGGAATCAGAACCATTGAACGTCCTGGCGTTGCTCATAATATCACACTCTTAAAAATTCATGGTCCCGGGATTGAACACAGGACCGGACGCCAAACTTCTGAAAGAAAGCACTTTAAGCACTAAGCCAACCAGACCGCTCCATGTGCAGAAGATATAGGATCACTGTATAGGTGATAACTGGAACATGGGGAGGAAGGAGGGGAGGGGGGGGGAGAATTATACGAAATAATATTGGCAAGTAAGACTGCAGGTTTTCTCACTGTCGAATACCTACGACGATTCGTAGGTCATAAACTCTGTCGCCAATATCAGTCAGTTGACAATGGCAGCAGAGTTTATGACTGCCGAAACATGTGTTTTATCGATGGACTAACTCGGCTAGCACCCCGAGAAGATTTTATTAATATTGGTTAGAATGAAAGTTAAATAGGCATTAAAACATACATTGCGTCATAGCAATAGCAGACCAAAGGGTCAAGAAGAGGAGGGTAGAAATCGTTGATACCAAAGAAGAGTTGATTACAACGTGATTGTTAGCACACTAACAGAAAACGAATTAAAATGACTTCAGTGAAGCAAAAATTACTATTAAAACTGATATTTGTATGACTTTAAAAAGTTCAGTCATACCACAAGAATAAACTCGCTAACTATAAAAGAAACCATCCGAACATAAAATACACAATTTACGGAAACGATAAAAACCGAATTTTATACAAATCATGTTCGGTAACTAAAAACCTTAGATAACAACTGGGAAGTGCTTATTAGGGCAACAGAGGGTGTTTATTTATTTGATAGAGCAGCAATAAATTCAGCCATCCACTTACACCAAAATAGAGATCACATAGGTACGTTACATTCAAACACATACAAAATTGTATTCGTTTGTAACAAGATACATTCTTTAACTCAGAACTCTCGTATTTTTTGGACAAAACTCATTGTTTCTTTCTGCAAATAGTATTTTTGGCTCAAATGACAAGTTCATACTTGGAAACCACCCCTCCCCCTTTACCTTATATCTCATACATCTCTGCGACTGGTCTTTATATATTATGTAAGGTCATTTCTTCGAATGTATATAGCTGCCATTTATTTTTTATACCCACTCCTAATTGTCTTATTAACCTCGATTGTCATTGGCTTAAAATAACATTTAATGGCATGAGTTTTCTGGATCCCTTCGAGCCTCTCATTAAGCTAACCCAGTAGGACTTCCATTTCGATATCGCTAAAAAATACACTAATTAAGGCCGCAGAACAATAAACAAGCTGAACTCCATCGCCAACATAAATTTGGAGAAATCACGAAAGTTTGTAAAAAAAGTTAAAATGGGATAAATAACACAAATTTATATAAATTATCACAAGTACCAATGTTGATCTATCTCCACCGCCAACCAACACACAAGGAAAGGCATCTGCAATCATATCATTTCCCTACACACACGATACAGATGTCCTTAAAAAAATGCCTAGGGCACTATCCAGAAGCCTTATGTATCAAGTATCAATTCTGTTCATCTGATCGCCTGTTTCTTTCAGTTGTTTCTGTTCCACACTGTAGCACTTCTTTCTATGTACGACTGAAGTTTCATCGAACTATGTTGTTAGTGACACAGGATACGAATGTTACTTTCGTCACTAAGTTTTGCATACCAAAGTAGTTTACTACCTATCTGGATATTACACATACAGTTTTGTATTCAGCAGTGTCCAAATTATATTTACCTTATAATAGTACTTCTTGAAAAGTTATTTAAACATCAGTGACATGTATCCTCCAATCTTTCGTGGCTACCTACTGAATCATTCAATCTCATCTCATATACGCTGATGAGTCAAAACATTATGACCACTGCCCACCGCGGGACTGAATACCGTCTGTTGTTACTGCCGGTACGTCAGGCGGTAAGAAAAGTATATAAGCGGAGCTCAGACGCTTGAGGTGTTATTCTAGCGACGATACCTGTGGCAAAAGCGGAAATCCAGTGACATAAGGTCCTAGTAACGAACCTCTTGGAAACGACAAGGCTGGTCGGCTGTTCAGATGCTTCTGTGGTGAGCATCTATCGAAACTGGTTGAAAGACTGTAAAAACATGAGTGAATCGATAAGGTGGCGGACGTCTACGCTCTAATATGTCGGAAAGCTTGCCCGCTCTGTAAAGCAATATAAGGGGCGATCTGAGGCAGATATGACAGCACAGAACAATTCTGGGGCAAGCACAAATGTTGTACACGGGATTCAGTAACAGACTATCGCTACGTGTTCCAATGTTGACCCAACGAAATCGTTAATTACGATTGCAGTGGGCACGAGATCATCGAGACTCAACCGTGGATCAATGGAAATATGTCGCCTGGACGGATAAATCACGTTTCTTATTACAGCAGATAGTTGTTCGTAACCGCATACGCCATCTTCCAGGCGAACGGCTACTCGAAACATTCACAGTGCCACGAACGCAGGGTGGTGGGAGTAGTATTATGCTACGGGAAACAATTCACCAGGGCTTCCATTGGTCCTATGGTAGTGACTGTAAGCACCATAACAGCTGAGGACTATGTGAAAATTATTGCGGACCACTTGCATCCCTTCATGCTTCATGACTTCCAAGATAGCGATGGCATTTTTCGGCAGAATAACTGCGCATGTCAAAGGGCAGAATGAAGATACAGTGGTTTGAGGAGCATGATAGTGAACTCATACTGATGCACTGGCTAACAGATTCGAGAGGCTATCTGGTGCCAGCTCCGCGCCCACAAACAAAGAGCTGTAATTAATAGAATTGCGTGACATGTGCGTAGACATCTGGTGCGAGATACCTACGGAAACCTACCAAGGATTTGTCGAATCCATGCCACGCCAAATCGCTACTGTATTGCTTTCCAGAGGTGGACCAACACGCTGTCAAGCAAGAGGTCGTAATGTTTTGGTCGATCGGAAAACATAAAATTCTCTTTTCAAAAATTTATGATGGACTATACCATCGTTTTAGATACATAAAGACTAAATTTCAGTAAATGGTAAGATCTATATCCGCTCTTTAAAAGTTGTAAATTAATTTGATTAAATCTTTTTAATCTCTGCCAACTTGGAAAAAACTGTGCCACACTATCACATAATGCTTTAAAAGTAGTATGTAACCATCGAATACCAAAGAACTATTGTATACAAAAGCAACCTAATGAATTGTTTGTTACTGTTCTGTTTCTTATTACTGCCAAAATATTCTATCATTTGTGGCGTTCAGTTTTATTAACAGATCTAATTATCATGCTTATGGTTGAGTGTTGACTTAGACATAAATTGTTTCCTAAAAGATTTTGTTTGTGTATCACACAGTGAATCCACAAAACATTTGGTACTTCCCACATATAAACAACAAATCGACGACACATTGTGCTTCCTCACAAGCACACGCAAGAACATTGAACAATGGTGTATTAGTTTTTGCATCTACAGAAACATTCACAATGAATAGCATTTTTTCTTGCGATGTACAATTTTCATGAAGTACCGTACACATGCCACAAATGGATCATCATCTCAATTTAATGCTGACCACCAATACTTCAGTATTCTGCATTATTGCTAAAGGACGATGTTTATAAAGCTACACTAATGTTATATCTATGAAGTAAATTTTTTGGCAAAGAATATGTTCAAATTTTATCAAATATTATGGCTTCTATCAATTTTTGCAATTAACTGTTACATACAACTATCTCCACTTACAGCATCCCCCCTCCCCCCGTCCCTTCTGCACTTGAAGTGGCCAGTCTGATTCGCAGGAAAGGCGAAGGGGGGATGGAAGGAGAGTAAATGAGATCCTGCCCGAAATCTACCCGGGCCCGTTAGGCTCGTCGTACCTAAACTATTGGATGGAAGTCTCATGTTGCCATCTGTTTGCAAAACACGTAACTTTGAATGGCAGTGTATTTTTAGTTTGTGAAGTTAGTGAGGCGGAGATTGGGGACAGTCCCAGCATTCGTCTAGCATAAATCACGACGGCCGGTACGCGGGCGTCTGCGCTCGTGCTCGGGCTCGTGCCTCCCCGGCCTCAGCTCAGTGGCAGGTATTTAAAACGTTCTGTTTATTGTATGCTATTTTTTAAATGAAGAATTTACTCTCGAATGATTGTGAAATCTTGAAAACAATTTCTAAAAATAATAAATAGGTTTATCGCCATCTTCTGAATGCTTTGTTGCAATGTGTTGGTTTTATTTTACAATATTTTTTTTTTTTTTACACATGTGGTTTTTACGAATTGTCGACGTCAAGGTCACAGGGGTTGGTGGGAAAAGAAGGGAGAAACAAGGAATGAGAAGAAATTTGACCTTGGCCTTTTGAAGAACCAATCCCGACATTCACCACGAGCGATTTCAGGACACAATCGATCTACGAAATCTGAATGGCTGGGCCAGAAACTGAAACAGCGTCCTTACAAATACCAAGGTTCACCCAACAGGCTCGGTGCCTCAAAACAATTTAGTCGGTATTTCTAAAGTTGATTATTATCTTTCCTTGCCAAATAACCGTAAAACAGAAGACAGTTTTGGTGATTTTTAGAGATATCTGCAACGCTAAATTTCGAACCTTCTGTTTCTTCTGCATCTGGCTGTACTGGAGATGTGTAGATATTGGTATAATTACAAGTGCTGAATGGATGATGTAATTCCAATCTTAATTGAGCTAGCAACTGTGATTGTTGTTGTAACTGCACTAATGGATAAATGTGGTGACATTTAAAACACTCGCCTGAGTGTTTTAAATATCACCTGTCTATAGCCACAGCAGATGTGCTGTGCTGGTTTGACGTCTTTGGTCAATTAAGGTTTTAGCACCTAGCCGACCTTACCCGTACTGCCGTTGAATATTTCCTCCCTCTTGGAATATTCTCTACAACCCTGAAATGGCGCTACAGCCTGCCTGACAAAAACTGTAGCCGGCCTCTACTCTGCCAATGTCTGACCACGTGTAATGTCTAGATGTGCTCATTACACTTTTATGGCGAAGCTCCATCTCTGATTTATGCCCTCCGGTTCCTGGATGATAGTTATTAATGGTCTCATTGAACCATTAATTTTGCCTTTTTCAAATCTTCAGAAATTTCTTCTCCATCCTTCATCTACTGTGTCTGAATGTCTTCCGTGTCCTTCAATTCTTTTTAAATAGCTTTAGGTATTTTTAGATGTGTGATATAGTGTTATGTTCACTTCTTACCAGCCTCTTATGCTTTCTTACATCACTTTTATCACTGGTTTCGTACTTTTCTTTATTTTTGTTTTTGAATAAACAAATATTTTTATTATTATTATTTAATTGCAATGGAGCATAGGCTCCGGTGGCAATTTCCCTACACACCCATCTTCCCCTTTTCCTGCACCCACCTACATTTGCCCTCTACAAATTTTATCTTTAAATTCTTTCAAAGTCTTTCGGCAAATTATTCATCATTTCTCTTGGTAACTCATTCCAATCCCTGACACCCTTACCTAAAAAAGAGAATCTTCCCACACCCTTGTGCCTGAAATCGAGTGCCAGCTTGTCTTATTATCTTCTTGAAATGTTCCAATTCGATTTTTCCTATACAGTAGTTGTGCTTTCCTTCCAAATACTGAATCCTTCTCCTGAAATAAGTATTCAGATCTGAAATACATGCCCTTTTATAATTAAACCGATACCCACCATCAATTTTGGCCACTATTTTACCGGATCCTCTAATATCCATCAGAACTGCTTTGTGATCATTTATTCCTTCATTAACTTGAGACCCCAAAAAGTTATCTTCAGGCTTCATTAGGAAGATAATCAACATGTTTACTCTTCTTGTGTTCTGCTCTATCATTTGTATAAGGCCAATCGACCTTACTAAGATATTCGCATATCTCTACTCTCTTGTGTTACTTATTTAATTTAATAAAGCTTAGTAAATTAAATCCCCACTAGTAGCGTTAATTATACACTTACCTCTGAACTCTAGATACGAATTTAGCTTTTCCTCAAGACCTTCATCTTCTTCATTCATTCTTCTACTGCGATAAGTAGCCAACATCATAATCTCTTTTATCACCCCAGAAATCTACTCTAAGTAACTTACGACTATGATATATGAATACCGGTCAAATGCAGTATTTTTTGCTTCTAGAAGTATTGTGGTTTGTGTATCTGTATTAAGTTATTAAACTATATTACTTTGTTTATTATAGTCCTACAGTTCACTAGTAACAGTCTTATAAATGGCTCTCTGATATTTTTAGAACTACTCTCCCCGTTCCCTGCCGCGGCTCTTTCCTATGCTGCTTCATTAACTTAAACAATTTTCTTTAGTGTTTATTATCTTTCCCATTGTGCATCTGCATTCTGTATCCTCTCACCAGCAGCCTATAATGACGCGTTCACAACTGGTAGTGAGCTAACAACTATTTCTTACCCTTCTATTTAGGCGTAGGCCAAGCCGGGCTAAACATCATCTATCAATGGTTTCTACAGCTAGGAACACGGAAAAAGTATCGGCACTTATTGATATCGAGTAATTTTCTTTTGATACAAATACTTTTGTACTCCATGCTTTTCATACGATACTTTTGCTCATATAAGTATTTTTTTGGAGATATCGAAAAGCTGGAAAAATTATTGGCAATACTGCAAAGCCACGAAAAGAAAATTGAAAATATAATTACAACATTCATGGCTATAAAATGTATGTCCCCATAGACAAGAACAGATACATCTCAAGACGAGAATCAAGGTGTCTTGTAAGTAGGTAGAATTGTCGTTTATAGAACCTAAGATTGATATGAGAACTTGTTTCCGACAGTTCTCTATTTTTATTATCATTATTTTTTTAAATCTCTAGACTAAAACTTAGAGGTTACGTTAAATTATCTTTGGTTATCAACGTTGTCACTTGCTTGGTTTGTTTGGGGTGTGCGTGAAGCTTTGTTTTGTACTATACCGGTGCAACGGTCAACGATGTTGTAATTGCAACAGTGAATAATCAATTCGTTAATCCTTTATTGTTTTATAATAATAATATGTAAATGTAAGTTCAGTAATTCTTAGCACATACAAAACAAAAAAGTAGAAGTTGAACATCAGGCCCCACTTTACAGGCTACTTTGGCTAATGGAAATGATGAAATGAATATTTAGAAACACCAGCGTCACCACTAGACTGATCCTTTGGATCAATGGTAAGATATGAAAGTAGTATTTCCTTCCTTGTATTGGTTATCTCATGAATACCTGACAGTTCCAGCAACGTCAGTCCCCACCGAACGTTTATTTTCGATGGTAGGCAGTACAATGTAGACAAGAAACAGATTATCATCGAAACGATTGGATAAATACTTTTAAGTGACTGTACAGAGGAAGAGTGGGAAGTGTTTTTTTTTTTTTTTTGCTACTTGCTGCCACAGTTTAAGGAATCATGGTATTTTTATGTTGATTTCATTTATAACTAAAATACAAATTGAGCCTGATTAGATTTAACTTTGTTTAAATTTTTTATCTTGGTTGTGGTGTCCTCTGAAGAAGGCCACAAAATGATGGCTGAAACGTTAGGTTTTGATAAATTGACGGGGTTCATCCCGGACAACCAAGATAATATCGACAACGACCGCGGAAGTCTGCGCACCCACTTTGTTTTAATTTATTTAATTTAAAAGACACTTTTTCAAAGGAACGTGATTTACTGCTGCAAATTTCATCATAATAAAAAAATACTGACCATTTTACCTGAATTAAAAAAAAAGAACTTTAAAATTTGAAATTAACGCCCTTAAAACAAAAATTAAATAAAAGAAAATCTCAATCCCAATGAATGATTTGAAAAACATGTTATCGACAACTAAAAATATCTTTTTCAAAAAACTAAGTGCATTGGTTGAGCTCTTTGTTGAAATGGTACACAGGAAAACCTAATTGGTAACCACTGCTTTAGTGAGTACGCAACTTTTTTTTCCCGACATCACTCATACCGTGTTCCTATCTGCAACAATTCATGGTAACTACGAAAATCCACCCAGGACAGGTAACATCTAGCTACATGAGTATAAACATTTTTGAAATAAAACCTACTTCCCTTCTCTCCAGGCTATATGTGAGTGTGTTTGTAGGATACAAACAAATGAGTGCGTGCATGTACATCGCTCGAAGGTTAATACCACAAGGTATAAAATTGCAAGAGGCATCGTGCGCCACAATTAACGAAACAACTCTCCATCTGCCAGTTTTTTTCTGGGGCACCGCCTTCTTGTGCTTTACCCGCTGTAATACATCTTCGTTTCCAACTACTATCGATCCGACTAACTTTCATCGGCTCTGCTTCCAGCCACGGCGCCACTTTCGACCAACACCAGAAAATACGTTAGGAAGGATATTGGCAATCATTACATATCTATATTTAAGAATAATTTCGTTATATGTAAAAAATGTTCAAAATTTTACATATTACAGAAAACATTGTACGCTGAAGATACCTCGACGAGAGGTGAAACGCGTCAGTGAAATAAATAATATCCAGCAACAGCTGTATTGGCGTAATTATTAAAGAACAATTATTAATTTAACAAGCAACTGTGGAAGAAATGGCCTGCAATAATTACATATTATTGCATATCTGTTCATCAATATCATACAGCTGTTATACGAAGAACCTATGTTAGGGCTTAGCAGCATCAATAGCCATTTTCCTTTAATTCTATTTATCCAACTTTTTTTTTCAATACAAACATATATATATACTAGCTTCGAGCCCGTCAAAAATGACGGTTTGAACGCATTATTCTGGCAGCTCATTTTTTTTTGCAGTTGGTTAATTAAACGGAACTGATATTACATAATACTAATGACCTTGATTTTGCAAAGTTCTATATATTTCATTTGCCGTTCACATAGCCATGCAGTAGTAACTTCAACTGAATTAATGACGCCGGAAGTAAAGAACCAATTAAATAAAATCAGATTAGGAATTCCAAAAACTTTTGCTATCCATGTAATATCAGTTTTATTCCTGGTCCAGGCACAATTCAGCAGGTTAAATATGAAACTACTTCCACCCGCATTAATTAATACCTTCAGAAACATGGCGCTTATGAAAGCAGTTTAATTGGTTTGTAAAACTCGTTTCAGAGTGAATTATGCTGTAACAAAATGTGTCAGTTGCGATTCTGGTAAACTTAACCACAACCTCCAGTAATATTGCGTTCTAAAATCATAGCCTCTATTACCCTCAAATGAATAATGATGGGTATCACCTATGGTGGTAGTAGGAATTCATTCTGAAAAACCTTGTAAGAAAAATAATCTTTTTTAATTATATCTTTCGTTATATGAATACGTTACTCTGGTTAGATTATCAGAGCACTTGGTTAGGATCTCACATAAATAAATGCATTTTACGTTAGATGACGGAGATTACAATTTCGAAAACAAATAACTGTTATTTATTTGACTAATACATGTCGCGATTACGTATGTACGATTCTCTGAGTTTTTAATAAACCTCATTGTTTCTCATCGTGTGCCAAAAAATTCTTAGTTTACGGTTTGAACTTGTGCTTACAACTGAGGCAGGTAAAATAGCGTAAATAATGAAAACCCTTCTCCTTACATTAATTTCTGCATCTGGTTGTCGTAGATAAATAAAAAGCAATATGTAAATTTAATCGAACGTAATAATTGTAACTTTGTGACATATAATTGCCTGGTATTAATTTTTTTTCCCCTACTCTCAGTATTTATAATATCACTGCTCACTGCTATTTTGCGGCAATAATATCGTTGTTGAATTGCGAGTGTCATATCCTTGATGATTTAAATCTGATAAAAAAGTTATCTTAAATCTCATTTAATAGCTAACACATGTATCAAAAACTAAGGGTATCATATATAATGGTAGTAGGAATTTATTATGGAAAAGCTTATAAGGAGAAACGAATAAGTCATCCTTAATGATATCTTTAGTTATACGAATACGTTATTCTCGTTAGATTATCTGAGTATTTTGTTAGGATTTTAAAATAAAAAAATGCATTTCACTTTAGATTACGGAGACTATAATTTCGTAAATGGGTAACTGTTATTTATGTGACAAATACATTTAGCATTATGTACATTACTCCTAGTTTTTAATAAACTTCATTGCTCCTCACCTTCTACCAAAAAAATTCTTAGGTTATGCTTATAACTGATGCAGATAAAGTAGCGTAAATATTGAATCCCCTTCTAAATTTCTGTGTCTAACTGATACGGATAAAATAGCGCAAATATTGAATCTCCTTCTCTTTATATGAATTTCATCGTCTAGCTGTAAACAAACGAAAAGCAAGATGGTTGTACGAACGTAATATGGTGGTTGATGATTGGCCGTTCGTTAGCCAATAGGAGAAGCAGCTATAGACGACGCACGCAGACGCCACGTTAGCTTTTTATATTATACGATATATATATACATATATTTGATGCAACTGATTTACCGATACTGAGTTTAAATATTGACGGGCAGCAGTAGTTGCCAAATCGGTTTATTCCCGTTAATGATAGCGTTAACTGGATACACCTCTGCATATAATGGTGAAATATCTTTGTAATAAAAAAAAAATACAGAAAGATACAACGGTCACAATTTACTTACTTATAAACAGTACATATTTCCGATAATAGCTATTCAAACCATCAGTTACATCCGTCAACTTACTGCTTGTATTGATTTCCCCACCTGAAATAAGTGACTGTAGCAATAAAAACTGGGAACCAAGAAATTTTCACGTGCTGCAAACTGTCAAAATACAGTAGTTACAATAGACTGAAAATGTCTGTCTTCATACTATAAAATTTTTAACAACATCCTTGATTATAAAGTAGGAAACTAATGGCTTAAGACATCATCTTAGCAGTTCTTGCGTCTTTACTTTCACAAGCAATCAAGCTTTATTCGAACTACTGTTGATAAATTCTTACACCTTGATATTTCTTCCCGTCATAATAAATTCTAGTTCCTCTTAATTCTAACGGAACCAAATTTTAAATTTCGCTTCACTCAACCAATGAAAAGTTGGATCACGAGTGAACTCACTTTCTCAAGTCCAGCATGTATAGGATGAGAAAGATGAAGGGATGGTCCAATGAACCAAGGCATAGGAAGAGGGGGAAAAAAACTGTACGGTAACCTTAGGTTCCAAGCGGTTTATAAATAGTAAAATCCCAATTTAAAAACAAAAGCTCCTGCATCGCTTTTATATGCTCAATATGATTGTGATGGGAATATGCATGAAATTCAAATATGCATCTAGTATTTTTATCTGGAAACTTTATTGCTGTAGAATTATCACTACAACGTTTTTTCCCCATTTATTCGCTTTCCATTTATTGATTTTAATTAATCAAACTCAAGGGAAAGTAACTTCGCGGAAACACAACGATTTTTGTCGAATCGAATCGTGAGGTTAAAGTACACGTTCATATTGTAAACGAAGGCGTTGTTTCTGAACGTTTTTAAAATTTTACGACTTTGTTTAAGTTTTATGGTAATTTATCAGGTGAAATAATGCATTCTTGCGAGAATACTTATACAATAAAAAGTAAATGGTAGCGTTCTTGTAAAATACTCTCCCAAAAAACGATGTTTTCATAATGAAAGCTACAGTCACTGACGTCGGAGGAGTGAAAGCTGCTAGGTAATTAAGTATTAGATATTTGAATTAATAATTTTCTTTCTCGTTTAGAGCTACCTATAGCTGCGTATTAGATACATCTAATGTGAATCAAGGTTGTTGTTGTTGTTGTTGTTATTGGTGTTTAAGGGCGCGTCGACGTCGGGGTCATTAGCGCCCTTACAATAACCAGCAATTACTGTGGCTTTAAAATGTACTAAAATACTGTCTGCATGGTCGACTGTAAAGGGGTCGGCCATACAGACAGCAAATAAAATAAAACATGAAATTACACGTGGCTTTAAAAGAGCCACCAATACTTCAAACCGTACGGCACATGGATGGCTGTAAAGGGGCCAAGATTGTTAAAAAGAGGATTAAAAACACTACACGTCTCGCTGGCTGTATAGTGGCCAGCGAGACATGAATCATAACAATATAAAAAATAATAACAATTCGCATGCATGGGTGGCTGTAAAGAGGCCACCCATCCATCTTAAAACTAGGCCGATCTGCCTAAAATTTTAGGCGCTAGACCGGCCAAAACACAAAATCTTAAAACCCTCGCTACGTTGCTGGTCTCATTGTTTAAAATGAGGGACAGATCGTTGGCCAAGCCAACATCTGCCCTCAAGTCTAAAAATAAAACACATTCAGTTAAAATGTGGCGTACCGTCAAAGGTACGCCACAGGCATCACACTCCGGAGGGTCCTCTCGGCGGAGAAGGAAACCATGTGTCAGAGGACAGTGCCCTATACGGAGGCGAGTAAGGAGAACCTCATCCCTCCTCGCCCGCTGGAAGGAGCTGCTCCACGGCTGAACGGTCGGTTTGACCAGCCGGAGCTTATTATGCTCTACCTCCAGCCACTGCCTCTGCCAGATGTCGGAAACAAATCTTTTCACCACCGAGGCAAGGTCAGACTTTGGGACCGGATCAAAGTCAATTCTGACCTTGTTGCAGGCTAACTTGGCAGCTCCATCAGCTGCCTCGTTCCCCCTGATTCCCACATGTCCAGGTACCCAGCAGAATATGTGAATCAAGGGACGCACCGGAATAACCGACAGTGAAATATATGGGTCGGTACAGGGCGTTCGCCGGGAAACGCTACCCTCCCAGTCTGTTGCCGTCGGCAACTTGCTGGGATAGTGGAGCCAGCAACTTCCGCCACACGGCGCCGTGAATCACCGCACTGTTTAACACCTCCGCTGCCCCAACAGTGTTGTGAATAAACGTTTCTTTGCGGTTTGGCTGGTTTGGGGCTTCATACTCTTACTAATCTGTACCGTGTTTGAGTGTGAGTAAAATTATGGTACGTTACAGTTTGTAACAAAGAATATTTCTCTACGATACATATGTGAAGAAGAAGTCATTTTAAAAGTGTCGCATTAAATTTCGTCGCGAATATCCTGGCGCTTTACTGCCAGCTAAATCAACAATTCTGCGTCTGGTTAAAAAAGTAAGACAAACGAGTTCATTTTTTAACAAAAAGAGACTGTCGGTTAACCGTATTCTCACAGAGGAGAAAATTGACGATATCGCTTTTCGACTAGAACAGTCACCCAAAAAATCATTAAGTCAGTTAGGGCAGCAGGCAGGCGTATCTAAGACGTCAGCTTGGAAAGTAACAAAGCTAGTTCACTTAAAGCCGTACAAAACAATTGTGGTGCATAAAATTACAGAAATAGACCAGGGGCCTAGGATTAGATTTTGCAACTGGTACCTGCAGGGTGTCCACGATGGCACTGTTGATCCGCAACTGACGTCACATTTAAATGCTTAGCACATACAAGTTTATGAAGCGTAATTATTATGAAATAGTCCGCGGCCGACGGTCGAACAATGCCGGAAGCTGACCGCTCGCTCGCCGGGAGCAGTTTCTTCCTTGTAGCGCTAACAGTGGGTAGCGTTTCCCGGCGAACGCCCTGTATATTAGCGGAGTTTGTGATGGAGTTTAAATGCACCCCGGACCAGAGTGACAACTGATAGTTTTTGCTACAGGTAAGACACAAGGAATTACATTGCGCGTTGTTCTATAACAATTTTACTAAGTCTATCAATTTCAAAGAAATGACTTGACAGAACATTCCGTTCAGCCCGTTATTTTTGACGAGCTTTGAAGCTAGTAACATAAGAAAGTAGCAAAAAAGCGTTTTTTTTTTCAGAAAATCGTTGATTCGGAATGAAGTCCTCACTGGTAAACCGCCGGATTCTGTTTTCACGACACAGACCGAAGGTACACACGTGAGAACTTCACTGCAAACATACGCCAGGAAAGTCTAAATTCTTACATAATTTTTTCATGTTTTGTTAGTAAGTTTATTGTTTTAGTGTTTTTTTTTTTCAATTGGAATAGGTATTAGTTTCTACTTTATTTCATTTTCGCCTTTTGTATACTTGTGTGTCGACAAGAAGTATTTTAATACATAACATCGGGAAGATCGATTTTTTCTACGATCGATGTGTTTAATTCGAGGAAGTGGTTGGGTGTAAATGGTTGGAAATAAAATAATGTACGTGACGAAAACAGATTCGCCTCTTAACCAAATTTCAATCGCTTTTGGTGAGTCGTATTAGGAAGCCATTGACCGAAATTGCATTTGTTTTCTCTATTAGAAGAAATGAAATTTATTTTAAAGTTGAAATAAAACAAAAAATTCATGTTCAACAATTTGTGGAGATAAAAGTTAATAGAAATATGTGATACCGCGAGGATTTAAATCCGATTTCGAAAATTAGTGAGCAGACACCACCTACATCACGCTGACTGGGTAATGAATGCCAAATTTCGTAATTAAAAGACATATGAATTTTTGTTTTGCTATGCCCATTTGAAGAAACGACGGTACCACAGACATATCATAATCAGGCAGTTCAGTCATTAAATGATGTGATCTCTTAAATTCAAGAGTTCAGGTAGACATATACCATTCAAAATATATTCAGAAGATTGAAATTCGTTTTTAAAATTTCGGATGGTCTCCTCTGATGGCTTTAAAAGGTTTATAGTTGGTTTAGGTTAAGCTTGAATAAGAAATGTACCTATTAAACTTTTGTAAACTAAGTTATGTCTAGAGTTTGAACTGATAAGCATTATAACAAATTTAACATAAAGACATGAAACATTATATACTTACATTAAAATGATTTTCACGACAATATAAACAACTAGTTGAAGATTCTTTAGGTACACACCACTTTTTACTTACTCACGGGACATAAAAACACACTTTATCAGATGCATTCTTATTGTATTTTTGCACATTGGTGCAATGCAGTATTTATAAAATGATTTTCGACTTCCTTCCACATCAAAATTAGTTATCTAATATTATAATAAGCAACTGTGTCAGTTATGAAGTCGTCTGTCACGGCATGACGTAACTTTATGACGTCACGCTTTACGCCATTTTTCTTGGTAATGAGCGTAATTTAATAACATTTCCAAGCATCCGCGAATAAATTAACTGACATAACACTGAAATAAAAGTATCTATTTCGTTAAAATCGACATATCAATCATTATATGCTTATATTTACATAATATTCTTTTGATATATAGAAGTATCCCTTAAATTCATTGTCCATACACAGAGGTGGATCCAGGGGGGGGGGGGGCAAGGGGGTTCAAGCCCCCCTCCCAAAAGTATCTAAGTCCATAAGTCCACCCGCGACATTGTATTTTTATTTTTTTTTCTCTACGGATTTGAGACCCGCAGGCCTAGAGGCTATAAAGCCCCCCCCCCCCCAAAAACGAAAATCCACTGAAGGCAAGCCCTCTGAACCAAAAATCACCCAAGTCAGCCCCCCCCCAAACCAAAATCCGCTCAGGCTCCTCCCAAACCAAAATCCTGGATCCGCCCCTGTCCATACATATGTAAGATAAAAGCTTTGTATTTCGAGCATCAATGTGCCGAAAATTTTGGTTAGATTGTTACTTAGCATAGATCAGAATTACAACTGGCATTTGACGTTACGGCAGAGGGCATGAATAATTTAGTTTTTTTTTCAAAATAATTTAAACTGTGTCCTATTACTGAAATTATTAATTCGTTTAAAAGGAAATAGTTGCAAACTTATTGTGATCTGTCCATCTTACACTACACTTAAAACAAATATAAGCGTGGCATAGTGTAAGTTTATAAGATTTATTTTAATTCCCTTTGCTTTCACTGTGTAATATTACTGAACCTATTATCTCAGCAACTGTGTCAGCCATTCAAACGTTGTAATATCAGTCTGAATCACGGATGACAAAAAAAAGAAATGTGTAAAAACCATTGAAGGTTTTTGATCAAATTTATATCGCTATGCATTATTGCCACTAAAACGCGATACAGTTCATGTATTAATATGCGTGAGGTTGAAGTATTGTTCGTCTGGCGGCAAGTTTAACGTAGTACGTGGTTAGGTTGAAATGCAACCTGGACCCGAAAGGAAATCTTTTGCTACAGCACAAGGAACGAGGAGTTACATTGAATTTTATTTTATAACAATTCTATTTAGTTAAGCAATTGCTAAGACATGAATTGTCAGAACACTGAAAGAAAAGTATGTATTTCGTTTAAATTGGCATATTAATTATCAGAGTATTTTTTTTACTGAAATTATTAGATGGTTTGAATGAAAGAAGTTCCAAATTGATCGCGATGTATGTGGCCTAAACCACAATTATACATAGCATAGCGTAAGTTGTTAAGAATTATTTTTAGCATTCTTCGTTTTAACTGGGGTCATTATTTCAACCGATGTAAGCTGTCTCAGCCGTTAAAAAATCGATCTTTATCACAGGTATTAAGAAAGAAAAGTGAAAGAATCTGTGAAGATTTGGGATCAAGTTTATATCACGAAGCATGTTGACACTGACATGCGATACGGGGAATGTATTAATTCGCGCGTGATTGAAGCTTTGTTTTTCTAGCAGCAATATTAGAGGAGATTGTGGTTAGGCTGAGATGCAACCTGGACTAAGTACCTGAAGAGTGGAAGTGTGCATTAATTCATGCTCTCCATAAAAAAGGAGACAAAAGTGACCCTAATAATTACAGGGGAAATTCACTGCTCCCTGTAGCATACAAAATTCTTTCAAAAGCCCTGTTAAGTCGACTAGAAGAACAGGCAGACCCATTAATAGGAGAGTATCAGTCAGGGTTTCGCAAAGGTCGATCTTGTATAGAACAGATTTGGAACCTAAAAACAATTTTGCAAATGAGAAGGTGTAGAAATACTGTGATAACTTTTGTCGACTTTAAAAAGGCAGCCTATGACTAAATAGATAGGCAAACATTATTCTATATTTTAGAGGAATTCAAAATCGACAGAAAAACAAGGTCGATTATCCAACAGACATTAACAGGTACAACTTCCAAAGTTAAATTCATGGGAGAATTATCAGAGGCATTTCACATCCATACAGGTGTTCGCCAAGGAGATGGACTGTCACCACTTCTATTTAACATGGTTCTGGAAAAAATTGTGAGGAAAAGGAAATAAAGGGAATTCAACTAGGGATTAAAAAAGAGCAGAGAATCAATGTAAAGTGTTTGGCTTTTGCAGACGACCTTGCCATTTTAACCAGCAATAGAGAAGAAGCCAAACTTGCTCTGGAGAAGCTTCACGAAATTTCACAGAAAACTGGCCTACGAATTTCCTACGAAAAAACTCAATACATGGAAAGCAAGCCTGCAGATAATCTTCCCATTACAACTCGGTATGGGAAAGTGACACAGGTAATGCACTTTAAATATCTGGGAGAGATCATCCAACCATCAGGGCTGAACACAATAGCCAACCAAGAAAGAATATCAAAATTACAAAAAGCGTATAAGCTTACTTTGGAATCACTACAATAAAAAATCTATTTCTGTCAACGCCAAACTAAGGTATTACAGCGCAGTAGTTCTGCCGGAAGCACTTTATACTGCAGAAACTACAGTGATTCAAGGTTATACAAAAATAAGAGACATAGAAAAGCAGGCAAGGAAAATTCTGAGGAAAATATTCGGACCAGTTTTTCGTGAAGGAATTTGGATAAATAGGCCATCAAAAGAGCTCTACAAACAGATAGAAACAATAACTGACAACTTTAGAAAAAGAAGGATGAAATTTTATGGACATATTAGCAGGATGAACAAGAACAGGCTCACAAGGCAAATCTTCGAGATAGTAAACACCAGTAAAAACAAAATTAAATGGATATCTGAAACAGAAGAGGACCTTAAAGAATTGGGGAACACACAAGACAACATAAACAACCGAGAACAGTTTAGAAACATCATAAAGAAACATACACTTAAACAAACACAAACCAAAAAAAGAACAGGAAACAAATGGTCAGAAGAGCGCAAGAGAGAACACAGCGAGCGTATGAAGAAAGGAAGGAGAAAAAAACATCATGACTACTCAAGTTCAGTCGCTCTCTTTAAAGGGAATAATCGAAGAAGAAGAAAAGTAGAGAATCACGAGAGACATGCATCAGTTAAAAAGGGTGTGAGACAAGGTTGTAGTCTATCCCCGTTAATATTCAACTTGTACGTAGAAGAAGCAATGAAGAAAGTCAAAGAAAAACTTCCATGTGGCATAAGTTATCAGGGAGAAAAAATCAGTATGCTACGATTTGCTGATGACATTGTCTTGTTAGCAGAGAGGGCTGAGGATATTGAGAAGTTACTGAATGGCATGAACAAAATACTTTATGGTAGCGAAACATGGACTTTAGGAATACCGGAAATAAAGAAAATTGAAGCATCTGAAATGTGGTGCTACAGAAGAATGCTGAAAATTAAGTGGACAGAGAAAGTAAGAAATTAACGAGTTTTGGAAATGATTGGTGAGAAAAGAAGTTTGTTGAAGAAGCTTACGGAAAGAAGAGACAGGCTGGTAGGTCATATTTTGAGACATGCTGGATTGGTTAATTTGTTAGTGGAGGGAACAGTTGAAGGTAAGAACTGTAGAGGAAGACAGAGATTAGAATATATGAAACAGATAATTGAGGACGTGTGCTGTAAGGGGTATGTAGAAATGAAGAAATCAGAACAGGATAGGAAAGGATGGAGGATTGCATCAAACCAGTCGAAAGACTGACGACAGCAAAAAAAAAAAAATTATGACAGGTTAACCTCATTTGACCAAATATGAACCTGACCTATGTTTCTGGGTGAATAAAATCTCTTGAGCTTGAAGAACTCAGAAGCATTTATAGGGGTAGGAATTAAACACGGACAGAGACGATAGCGCAATCTTATAATTGCTTAAATACATACAGTAGAAGTCCGATTATCCAAGGTAAACGAGACCGGGACCACCACGGATAACCGGAGGTCAAGGAAAGAGGTTACAATGAATCAAAAAACGTATTGAAACTGAAATAATACAATTCATTTATAGCGTAAAACTAATTGGGGAAGCAATAAAGTTGTTTTTTGAACATTAATTACGATCACTTGCCAAAAAAGTCTTTGTCTCTTATGTCATAATTTTGTTTCTCTTCTTAGCGGGAGTATAGCGCCTACGCTGTAGCATCATTATGTCGGCTGCTGTGCTATCTTCCTGTTGCTCAATATAATCAAGTGCTGCTTCTATTCTTTTTAAACCTTCAGCATGAGAAATTTTTGGAATAGTTTCATTTTTAACTTCTTCAAAAATTTGCCTCAATTAACCCGGCGGCTCGGATAATCGGAACTCGGATAACCGGACTTTTACTGTAGGTACTTGAATTGTATTTGACCCTTAAAGTTTACTATACAATTTAAAAAAAAAAAAAAATTCTGTTTGCTTCGAAAGCATCACGTTGTTACTTGTTGAGACTGGGCAAACACCAATAATGTATTCATTGGTCATAGTATCTGTAAAGGTCAGAGAACGTAATACACATTCCATATTACTAAACAGTTTAGCAACTCCGAAGAAATGAATTGCCAGAATAGTTGATTCAGTAACAAATTTGGTCTGATGTCCACTTAAAATAATATAATAATTCACGTACAGCTAAAAAGCAAATAAACCTTAATACATAAACGTGGGTCAAGCAACAACATTATTGAAAGTTTTAATTAAATTGAAATTTATCCTAAGACGGAATGACAATTGACATTCGTGGTTACAGCAGAGACCATAGTAATTTTTTTTTAGTTTATTTCAGTTGGTTTCATTAGCAACATGTTACTGAAAAGCAGATCCATGTTTTTTTAGCAGCAAAATTTATCAATATTTTTTAACTATGAAACGCTATGAAGGGGGTCGAATGGGAGTGAAATGCGTTGTTGCCTGCTATCTGCAACAACATATTGGATTCATCAAGAGAATCCAACTAGCTTTTTTCACCCCAATTCCAGCACGTAACCTACAATTAGGGATTGCAATCCAGCAAAGCGGGATCCCGCAATCCCGCGGGATCCCGCATCATTAGACAGTCTGGCGGATCCCGCACAAAATTAAGCGGATCCGCAATCCGCAATCCGCAAAATCCGGCGGAAACGCGTGTCAGTCTGCGTGACTCGCTGCCCCACTCGGTCTCTGTTGGATATTTTGCGCTGTTTGCCTGTACCCTTGCAGTTGGCAATTGGCGCGTATGAACAAGCGTTTGTTTTTGTCAACCTTCGTCATTCGTAAGTAAATAAATACACTTTTACGTTTGTTTCGAGTACACATTTCTGTTACACTTTTGAGTTATGGTGTGTATTCAGTACGATTTTCTAACTATATAATTATTTTTTAAGTGTCGCACACGTTATCTTAACTACACGGTTACAGCTTTTTATTCGGTTATATGGCAAAAGCGCTCTACCGCAGGTAGGCGAGGGTAGGTATAACCACCCAACCCCGCCTACCTGCAGTAGAGAATTCCAAGAAAAATTCTTCCGTGAATATTTAGCACAGCTCATCTGTTTAAGCTCTTATTACTTTCGCGTCATACATACAGTGAAGTTTATTGGCAGCAGTACCACGTGTGCTACACAGTTCAACTGTGAAAGTATTTCTAGTTTGTCATCATGGAAGTGCTAACAACTAATAAGGGTTAACCTGCCGTGCATTATGAAGGTTATTCGTATCGGAAATACAAAAGTAAAGAAGATGTGCTAACGGTATGGCGGTGTCAGAAGGAAAGGACGAAAAGTTGTGGTGGAACGCTCAAAACGAAAAATTGGGAAGTTTTATGTGCAACTGAAGCTGTGCGAAGCAGCGGACACAGTTCGCTTGGAAGTTGCTAAAAGAATGAATCATGCGAAGAAGAGGGCCCGCGAAGAAGACACGCCCGTTTCTAAAATTTACACAGAAGAACTGGGAGACTTACACAATAAATGCTACGAAAATGTAGCCAAATTGCCCCACCAGGTGACTGTCAAGAGAACCTTATTTCGACAGAGAAGCAAAGCTCGTGGGAACGGAAAGGAACAGAAGAGCCGAGACGAAGTAGTTTTAGATAATGATATGCTTCAGATGAAAGATGGTTCAAGTTTCCTTTTGACAGATGACAGCTAAGGAGAGCGAATGATAATACTTTGTGGACAGAAAGGAAGAGAATGTCTGAAGAGACAGCAAGATTTCTTCATGGATGGCACATTTAAAAGTTGTAGTAAAGAATTTGCTCAAATTTATAGTATCCACGCTGATTACTGAAGCTTTAAGGAAGAAACTAATGTGTATCCAGTAGCGTTTGCCCTGTTGCCAAACAAAAAGAAAGCAACGTATATTCGTTTATTTCGCCATATTTTACATATAGTTCCACAATGGAATCCAAGAAAAATTAACATTGATTTTGAGGGAAGTGCAATATCCGCACTTGGAGAAGTTTTTCCAAACGTTGAAATTAATGGTTGTTACTTCCACATGAAGAAATGTCTGTGGAGGAAATTGCAGGAAATTGGATTGACCCGTGAGTATCGGGAAAATGAAGAAATTAGACTGCATGTTAGGATGTGTGCTGCGCTAGCATTCCTCAAAACTGAAGACATCTTAGACGGCTGGCTCAAGATATATACCGAGGCCCCAGAAAATCCGAAATTGTCTCAGTTTTTTGATTATTTCGTTGAACAATGGTTGGAGAATGAAGAAATTCCTCCTAAACTGTGCACTTGTTACGGTAGGCGACACCGCACTACGAACGTTGTGGAAGGTTGGAACAACAAAATCAACAATCTTCTCGGGCGGCCAAATCCCAAGATAAAAAAGTGATAATGTGTTTAAAGAGTGAAGCTGAAAATTCCGCTTGTATGTACATGAGAACGGAGATCAATCTTGCTGGGAAAAAGAGGAAAACCTCATATATTAAATTAGATGAATGTTTCGAAAAAACTGTAAAAAAGTGTGAGGAAAGCTGTGATAGGTCTTGTTTGAAAGCGATATCATACTTACAAAAGCTGGGCTAGACCTGCTTTTTAACACACACAAAATGAAAATAATGTAAATAAAGAGACATTGTAAATATGTAAATAAATAAATACTGACGAAGCTTTATTCAAGCTGATTTTAAACACACCTTAAACGGTTGTGTGCTACATGCATTTCAGTCACTAAGCTAGTCCAAACCCTCGAAAAAGTGTGATGGAAATCAGTTATTAAAATGAGTTATTAAGTATTAGAAATTTACTGAATTACTACTGGAAAATGTATGACTTCATTAACTCTTTAGGCTAGATGCATTCTAGCGATTTTCTGTAGCTGCGATAGAAAAATAGGTCGCAAAAAATGTTAGTGCGCACACTTTCGACTAATTTGTCGCAACAAATGTCAGATTGCATTGTCGAGATATGAATCGTCTCTGTGTAGTTAGGTTCAAAAAATATACTTAAAAATAACTATTCTGGGCATATCTTCTTACTGGTCAAACGTTACTTAAACGAAAATTTCAAGATGTTCCAGATAAGAAAATTTCATTTATTTTAGTAAATTGTTTTTTTTTTTTTTTTTTTTTTTTTTATAAATGTATAATGTTGTTCAATATAAAAATTAACATAGAACAAAGATTACTTATTTTGAAAGTGAAAAGAGTTTCGGGAAAGTGTGACAGTACATACAACCATTAATAAATAAATATTACCAGCTACTGATTAGCTGTTAGCTATTTAACAACACATAAGTATGTTCCATTTTGAATGTTAACTGCTAAACGGTGATGGGTCGATATTTTTGAATACTCGGAACTAAAAATAGTAAAGAAATACAATTTATTCCGTATTTCCACGGCAGATTGGGGAACTAAAAATAGTAAAGAAATACAATATATTCCGTATTTCCACGGCAGATTGGCAATTTTTCAATCTCTCAAATGTTTTCGATATTTGTGTTGCTTGAAAAATTGGTCTTTAATCGCCCGCCAATAACTCCCAAGTGCTCACGAAGCCTTAGAGGCCATCAGGGCTTCACAGTGCGTTTCTTCTGGCGACACCGTCTTTCCAGGAAGATAGGGGATTATAGACCGTCCTTCCAGGAAGGCGATCCTAGAGCGCTTATGTCACCTGAGCGCTTATAGTCGGTCACCTTTTTATTCACGGTTTCAGTATTCCCATTTTCTGTATTTGCAGATAAAGTAATTGTGACAATTTCCTAATTTACGGCTGAAAATTTGATTATTCGTTGATATGAAACTAATGTTATCGTAATTTTAACGATCGCGTACCTATTTATTTAACAGCTATCAAAAGGAAATTGTATATCCTTTGACTTATTGTTGTTTTGGCCGCTGCCTCAATGCGTTTCTTTGACGAAAGCCACCTGCTTACGTGTGCCGCTCAGGCTTTCGATTAATCCCTCTTCTCCTTGTTATTATTTCGACTAAAGGTAAAAAAAGTTATAATGAAATTTTCACGGGTTGTATCGACGGATTGTGTTGTAGGAACACCATACTTCGACGGCTGCCTCCGCCGTCTTCCTCACGTGTGTAATTTCGTGTGTTTGCAATGAAATACAACCTATGAGGACTTCACTGCAATCATTCGCCGAGAAAGTCTCCTTTCTTACTAAAAATTAATAATTTCCACTCTAAAAACGTCGTTACGCCACATAAATAAATCTGAAATACTTGACAGTTTACGTGTTGGTGAGTAGTTTCTTTTAATAACATTGACTCAACTGTAATATCAATCAAGGAATCAGGAGATATAATAATGAATCACGCTTGTGCAGTGACCAAAAAGTTATGAGATCTTGTTCTGAGCCAAGTCTACACTTTACAGAGTATTTTCCCTTCACTTTGTGAAATGGAATGCTTTTCTCTGTGTTATGGAACGTTTATTTAGAATATTAAAAAAAAAAAATAACTCTGGTAACGTGGCCATTAAGCAAACCATATTTTTAAACTAATGTGATGTATTGTAAGGCACATAATATGACCTAAGATTCAATATTTTCCATTTTTATTATTTATTTAAAAATTGTTTTAGATTAAAAAAACAAAAATGTAAAACCTCGAAAAGACACGTTAAAAAGTTTTAATGTCATTTTGCCAATCAAAATATTGTTAACTGTTAATTTTTATCATTTAACATTAAATGTTTTTATTAATTTATTAATGTTTTAAGTAACTATGTTTTGAATATATGCGTTAAAAAATGTTTGTACCAATCCCGCACGGATCCCACGGGATCGGCGCTAATCCCGCGGGATTGAAAACACTGCGGGATTGCAATCCTTACCTACAATAAGTGCCCCTGTTAAGCCGAGTATCCCAGTGGAAGGTTGGGTCTCCAATCCCAGCGGGAAGCCGGGTCGGCGAGTCGATCAGTGTTGGAGGAAGAAAAGAAACTCAACGAACAGCTTCAGCGATCGAGGAGGACCACAAATCCCAACAGCGAAGGAGGTGGAAGAACTGTCTTTTAAAACGTAAATCCACACGTCTGATCTCGGAACGAGCGGTGTTGTGGTCAGGGTCTGTACACCATGTTAGATGTGGCTGATAAATGAACTCTACAGCTCACAACTGTATTTTTAACCTCGGAACGGTCCACAAACCATTCCCCAAGACAATCAAGTAACCTATATGCATGATGCAAACTTACGGAAATATAACTCCAGATGGTAATCGGAAACGTCAATCCACCACGGCAGTATGCCGTGCAACTGGGCCTAAGGATTCTGGAGAGCCAAGAACAGCATGCAAGAAGGAGTCGAAGCCTTCTACTGAAAACCCACCTAACAAAAAGCTTAGACTAAAACGAAAATACGTGGTGTATCAAAAAGAATCATCCGATTTAAGAGTATCATAACTATTGTGTTATTTGAGATTTGTGCGTGAACAACGTACTGTTAGAAAAAGCAAACTCTCGAGGTTAACATGGCTCCCGTTAGGTAGCAGCGTTGTGCACCCACTTCAGTTTTAGTAAAAATGGCGTAGGGACAACAGAAAGCGTTTTGTGTTCTACGTTTTGCGCAGTGCGGGTCAGTAACAACTGTTCACTGTGACTTTTGTACTAGGTATGGTGTGGATCCTCCTACAGCACAGAGCATTAGACGATGGCATGAAGAATTCAGAGAAACAGGTTGTTTGTGTAAAGGCAAATCGCCGTGCCGCCCCCGAGTGTCTGACGCAGACGTTGAACGCATCCGCCATACATTTAGAAGCAGTCCGCAGAAATCCATTCGTCGTGCAGCTCAACATGTAAATTCAGCTACTGCAAGCTCTTCGTGAAGGTGATAAACAACGTGTGGAGTTCTGTAATTTCGTTCTTGGCAATATGGAGGATGACAGTTTTCTTACACGCTTAGTGTTTAGTGACGAAGCAACATTCCATTTAAATGGTAAGGTAAACCGTAATAATATGAGAATATGGGGTACGGAAAAACCACATGAAGTTGTACATGAGAGGGACTCTCCAAAATTTAATGTGTTTTGTGCAGTTTCAAGGGAAAGGGCGTACGGTCCATTTTTCTTTGCCGAGAACACTGTTACTGGAAGCACATATCTCGATATGCTTGTAAACTTTCTTTTCCCACAGTTGGAGACTGATTCGAACGACTTCATTTACCAACATGACGGGGCAACGCCACACTGGCATCTGAAAGTGCGGGAATTATTGAATCAAAGGATTACTGGACGATGGACTGGTCGCACTGGACCAAACGATTCAGCATTACATTACTGGCCTCCAAGGTCGTCGGACCTGACTGTATATGATTGTTTCTTGTGGGGGGTTATAAAAGACTGTTTATGTGCCTCGGTTACCAGCAACAATGAATGAACTGAGACATCGCATAACAGCAGCTGTGGAAGCTGTCACTCAAGACATGCTCGCTGCAGTGTGCGATGAATTTGAATACCGCATCGACCTATGCCGTGCATCTCAAGGGGGGGCATATTGAACACCTATGAAAAGGTATGAAAAAAAAAGTTTCATCAAAAAACAAAATTCATTGTATTTGTTTATTAGTTTCAGAAATATAGACGTGCCAAATCGGATGTACTTGCTCTTCAAGAAACCGGATATACAGACAGTAATATGTTAGATTCAGAAGATTATAGGATATATAAAAGAAAACCTAGGAAGAGAGTAATGAAGAATGTTCCTCACCTTGGAACTCCTTTCATTGTGAACAAGAGCATAGTGGAATAAGTCCAAAACTTTCACTCACCCTCTGAGAGACTCTCTCTCCTGACAATAAGATGTGGAAATAAAAACTATACCTTAATCAATGTTCATGCTCCAATCAATGACGATGACAGGAAAAATCCGGATAAAGTGGAAGAGTATTGGGAACTTTTAGAAAACGAAATCCATAACATTCTTACAGATAACGTCAAAGTGTTACTCGGAGATTTCAACGCACAAATTGGGAGAGAAAGAATTTATAAGAATACTGTAGGTGAGTTCCTGGTACACAGAAGAACGAATAGAAACGGAATAAAGCTTGTAAAACTGTGCAAGGCCCTAATCTCTAATTGATGTCTACTTTCTTCAAAAAACTGAGCAGGAAACAAACAACATGGCGCTCTCCAAGCCCTAACCTTGGAGAATTCCAAATTGATCACTAGCTATCTCCTCAAAGAGCAAAAAAGAGATCCAGAATGTCAAGGTCAGAAAGGGAGCCAACATTGAAAGTGACCACTACCTCAAAACAGACGTAACAAGATGACAAACATGAGAAATAAATTTGATGTTAAAGTGTTACGAAAAAACTCAGCAGTAAATCAAAAATTCAAAGAAAAGTTGGAAAACAACACTGCAAGGAACTGGGATGATATGAGAACAAAAATAACCGAAGCTGCATATGAAAAGAAATAAGAAACATATATGGTGGAATGAAGAATGTGAAGTGGTCATGAAAGAGAGACTGGTAGCTTGTAAAAAGTGGCATTCCCATAAAACTGATGACAATTTCCTAAATAAACTTCTAAAAATATAAGAAAACATCAAGAGGAAACATGAAAAAAGATAATCATACAAACTAATGAAGATTTCGCTAAACGTAATACAAGGAACTTTTACAAAATGTTTCATGAGGAAACAATAAAGTATCAACCACCAAATCTTGGCTTTAAAGATGAAAATGGAAAAATTGGCCTCAACAACAAAGAAAACTGCAAAATTTTGGCCTGTTACTTTGAAAAACTACTGAACTGTGAAGAACCTCAAGAAAGACTAGAATTCAGTCAGTCACAAGCAAACATTAAACCTTCAGACTCGCCAAACGAGAAAGAAATACATGACATAATCCAAGGTCTGAAAAACAAAGCTGCAGGGGAAGATCTGATTGTTGCAGAGTTGTGGAAAGAGGCAGGTGGTCAAGTGAGGCAGGAACTGACAAACATACTGCAGGAAATCTGGCGAACAGAAAAAATTCCTGACAAATGGAAGAACGCACTGATACCCCCATTGTACAAGAATGATGACAAAACAGATGTGAACAATTACAGAGGAATTTCCCTGGTAGCAGTAATATATAAGATACTGTCAAAACTTCAAAACAGAATTGAACCAGTAATAGACAAACAAATCGAAGAATACCAAGGCGGGTTCAGAAAAGGACGATCCTGTGTAGAACAATTTCTAAATCTGAAAACTGTAATACGAGACAAGGTTACAAAGAACAAAAAATATGTTATAGTTTATGTGGACTTCAAGAAAGCCTACAACTCAGTAGATAGTTTCATTACTGAATATCTTACAGGAATTTGGTATTGACTCAAAATCGGTCAACATAATCAGGCAGACACTCACTGGAACAAATTCAAAAGTGAAATTTTTGGGAGAGATCTCAGAGGAGTTTAAAATAAAAACTGGTGTCTGGCAGGGAGATGGGCTTTCCCCAATTCTTTTCAATTGCATTTTGGAGAAGATATTAAGAGTATGGGAAGAGAAACTCAAGGGAATTCATCATGAGATAAGATTAGGTTCGAAGCACAAAGGGGTTGGGGTAAAATGTTTGGCCTTCGCTGATGACACCAGTTCTCTCTGGAAGTATACAAACTGCACTCGAAAAAATCAATCTTCTGAAACAAATAGCAGGGAAAGTTGGGCCTCAGATCTCTTTAGAGAAGATTAAATTCATGACCAATATTACGGATTCACCGACAATACTAAACACAGAGTATGGAAAAATTAACAAGGTCAATAAATTTAAATATCTAGGTGAAGTAATTCAGATTAATGGGCTCGATATTGAAGCAAACATATCAAGAGCAAGAAAACTAGAACTAGCATACTGACTAAAGATGCATACAACAAGAAGAATCTTTCACGGAAAACTAAAACACTACAACACAGTAATCAAACCAGAACGTTTGTTCTTTAAGAAAACTGGAGAAATAGAAGAGATAGACAAAAAGGAAAATCTTGAGAAAAGTTTGGGGAACACTAAAAATTGAAAATGGTGAGTTTCGACACCGGAGGAATAAAGATCTACACAAGGAAGAAGAAACTGAAAGGATGTCAGACTCGATCAGAAAGAGGAGAATCCGTTTTTTTGGTCACATAATGAGAATGGATAACAGACTTACAAAAATAATTTTCAACCATGTTTACTAGAGTAAGAAGGGCAACCAGTGGATCCAACGAGTAAAGAAAGATATGATTAAGAATGGAATAACAGAAGATTTAATACAAGATAGAGCAACTTAGATTGATCCAAAATTTCAAGGGTTTCCAGGAGAAGGAGAAGAGGAAATATAGTAACATACGGGCGGAAGAAATAAGGAAACATCAAAGTTAAAGGATGAAGAACAATTGGAAGTCAAGAAAAGAAAGACTGAAATGAATGCATGGGATTACTTTTCGTGGTCCTTACATGGCCGATATCGAAGAGAAGAAGAATAAACGCTACGAAAAGCCAATTTTATGAATGTATTATGGCAATTAATTTGGTAGCAGTTGCTTGGCTATTAAATCAGTGGCGGCCGAAATGATTTGCCCAGGTAGTGACAACAATAAAATGTTTCCAGTGGGGGATCCAGGATTATGGTTTGAGGGGGGGGGGGAGGGCAGGATTTTGTTTGGGGGGGGGAGGACTTGGGGCTTGACTTGGACGAGGAGGGGGTCGCCGACAGAAATCTCATTATTCCAGATTGCCGCCCTTAAAAGAACAGGAGAGAGAGAGAGAGAGAGAAGAAAAAAAGTTCCTAAAATCCATGTCGTCGTGGGTGACCTTCAGCCCCCCTAGCCCCCTCCCTCCGCTGGATTCGTCACTGAATGTTTCGAAGGTTTAATGATCATTACTGATCATCACTGAAGTGAAAGGTGCCTGGAAAAACTGCTCAGAGTAAGAATCTCGCAATATAAATATTTGTAACATGTGGAAGTCTCATTATCTGCAGTTACTGCCGGATTAAATAAATGATTTTGAAATTAATCCATGATAAATGTTTTAAAATTGACCAAACGGTTAAGATTTAGTGATTAGCCAAAAACCGACAAGTTGATCTACAAGCAGTGCTGGATTACCCAATAGACAGGACTAGGCAGTAGCCTGGAGCCCCTGATTTTTTAAGGCCCCCTGAAAGTTCACTTTTTTCACTACATAAAAATAATAAAAAATAAAATCATCCAGAATAAAACAATCAAAATAATATGAGAAGCATGGAAATTAATTTTCAAAATATGTTAAATCGTAAATTCGTTTTTTAACTGAATAAATAAATATAATAAATTCTATTAGTCATCTAAAAAACCTTTTCTTTATACTTATAAAATACAGATAATTATTTTCAAAAACAAAGAGAATCAAAATTTTTGAGAGTGCCTAGGGCCCCATACTTTCTTATTCGGCACTGCCTTCGATGGAAAAGTGGAACACATTTCGCTTGAGAATCGTTTCCTGCATTCATAAACTTACGTAATTCTCCTTCAGAGAATCTAAGAAAAAAACAATATTGCCTGCTCGCATTGACAAAGTTTCTAGGGCAGCGTATCTAAACCTTTTTCAACCCGAGCACCAGTAAATTTTCAATATTTTTTTTTCTCCTTTTCGTTTCAGCCGATTATGGACGACGATTAAGCAACTTCATTTTCCTCTTCTGAGTTTCCTTCCTCCGTCGCCAGTTACCTCCCCAATTTTTCCTCTGTCTTTAATGTCTTCCACCCTGGGCCTAATTTTATTTTCCATATTGTTATTATTAAAACCTCGGACATGTACCATTATAACATAATAAATCTAAAACCACGTTTTGAATCCTATGAAAACGCAGATATAAAACTGGATGTGAACTATTAATTACATGTTAATCAGACCAAACCATTAAAATAATAATGCTACTAACCAGATACATAATAATGTTACTACAGGCTGGACGCTTTACTATACCACCGGCCTACATGCATAAACCAAAATAAAAGACGCTAGACCCTACGCCTTTTATTTACTTCACCACTCGCGTTACCAGTCTTACCTACCGCGGTTCCTCACACCCTTAGTAAACCGTCATTTACTTAATCTCTAGACGCCATATGGAAATGAATAGATTGTTGTAGAAACAGTGATGTTCTATCCTCATCCTGAAAATGCCACATTTTTGCCCGTTCACTGAAATATTCAAGGCTTTTAAATGTTGGGCATACAGCCTTATAAAGTACGAATATGGTATCAGAGTTTATGATATTATGCCTGTGGAACTCCTGAACTATGTTCGCGGACCACCAGTAATCAGCGAACCACAGGTTGAGTGGATATTTAGTTGAATGCTACAAAAATGGCAGCTGCTGATGCTGCGCTCTACCGGCAGTGTTACTAACTTTATCGAGCTGCAGCGTGTGACAGAACGAAATTGTCTTCATTCGCCATTAACAAAGCGAACCCCCACCCTAGAATATTTCCACGAAAACGCTAGAGCGCATGCGCGATCTGTGCCACCCGAAAATTGTCTCCACGACAGCGAAACATTTCACTTATGTGGCCAACAGATGGAAGTCAGTACTTTCCCGAGCTGTCATAAGTTATTATAGAGTAGAGAATGCCGCATTTATAAATATTATTTTTCTTTCTATTTATTTTTTAATTTATTTATTCTTGATTAGAGGTGGTGACATGTCACAGTGTCACTGGGTCTAGAGCCGCCACTGTATTAAATTGTGCACATACCCAGAATTTCTTCTAATGGTATCTCTGGTCGCTGTTTAGTGAGCGAAAGCTGACATGTGACACCGTTCTCCAGCCAATAACTATCGAGGAGAGTGAGTGAGTGAGTGAGATTAGGAAATTATATAGGAGATATAGCGGTTATGTTCTCCGCAATGAAAGCAGAATTAATAAGTACAGTATTTACATGCCCAGCTCTATGGGATGAACTTCACAGTAATCAAAAGATTCATTTTAGAAAATCAACCATCATTATAAATTTTAAGAAAGTAAATACATGATTCTCTCAAATTAAAATGTAGACTGAATTAGAACTGGAAAATTCTGAATTTTACATGGAAATGCTCTACTAAATGGTACACTAATTTATTTTCAACTAGTTGACCAGACAGACGTTGTGCTGTCCAAACTTCAATAAACGTGTTTGTGAAAAGCTTTTGAAAATGTGTAAACAAAGTAAAAAAGAGAAAAGTTATTTATTAACCATTGTGTCCATGGTTATTCAATTTGAGGGGTACATTCTGAAGAACGCTAATGGAAAATTTTGCATGCGAGATGAATTCTATCGGCAGTACCTCATTGAAATGCTGGAAATGTGTGATGTGGCATATGATCGACTTGAAACCATGCGGTTTTGGTCCAAAATTAAAGTCACAATTAAATTAAGTCAGAATTTCATCTTAACCAAACGATTTATTTTCTTCCATTAAATTTGAAATCTTAATGAATTTCAAGGCGTTTTATTTACATTTTGATCATCGCACCACCAAACCAATTTTGATTGTTTCGTAGATGGCATCGGTCTGTCGCAAAAGTTTTTATGTGACATCATACATTCATCCCAAACAATCAACCTGCAATGTTTGGCCATCGCACAGTTCTTCGAAAGGTTGCATGTTGGAGTTTCACTGATATGCGTATTCAACGGCAACTTCAATACTGAATGAGCTGGCTGACCGCCTTCCAACAACGTAGCTGCAATTTCTGATGAAGCAAGCGCAAATACAGTTTCATTCTGCGAGCAAATCGTTGCCAAAATCAGAGAGATCAAAAACGTTTTTTTCAGTTCCAAGCGCCCATGAAGAAAATCCCTCTAGTTCCATCGTTCACAAGCTTTCATGAGCACATTAAATTTTTTGCTGCCCCTGTGATTACTTGTATCGTGGATCGGACGATTGGGATCTATCAAGACTAATGAGAGGTAATGCCTTGTTCGATATCATCAAGCACACATCATAGTTAATATCAATGGAATACAAATCGAATAACTGCATTTGTTGCACAGATCGCGAAACAACACAAAAATAAAAACAAAGATAATTTTATTTTAATTCAGATTTTCTTTCTCTAAAAAAATTTATTCGGACTATTACGAACTTTTTTTTTAAAAAAAAAAAAAAAAAAAAAAAAAAAAAAAAAAAAAAAAAAAAAAACTAGCCAAATTGTTCCACAGATATTCTCGAATAATCAAATTTTTCAACTTTCTGGACAAATTTTCCAATTTTTCTTTCTCTAAAAGCCTTATTCGGACTATTGCGAACATTTATAAAAATTAGCCAAATCGTTTTTTTTGGAAAAAAGTACTTTCAGTTTTCCAGAATTTTACAATTTTTCTTTCTCTAAATACGTTGTTCGGACTATTACGAACATTTAAAAATTCGCCAAATCGGTTTATGGAAAAAAGTACTTTGTTTTCCAGAATTTTCCAATTTTCGGTGCAACTTCTTCAATTTTTTTTCTCTAAAAATCTTATTAATTTTTCTTTCGAATCGCCCATCTTTGGGGTACGTCAGATCAATCACTTCTTGGATGCTTGCGTTTTCTTCTTCTCCCAGTATTTCTTCATTCTATCTGATCTCTTCCTTCTTTCCTCTTCTGATATTTGAATCGGTTTTCTGGTGTTTATCGCAACTTGGAACCTCTTACTTTTGTCTTTGGTCACGGTCTTGGCTGAACCATTCTTTAACATCACTTCGGTAATCTGGAGTTCTCTCAAATCGTTTTCCACTTCCTTAAACCAGTTGGGTTTAGTCTTTTTTTTTATAAAAGAAGTCAAAGATTTTTTTGTTAGTCTGTTAGGATTCATTCGGAATATGTGTCCATAGAAATCAATCCTTTTTTTTCTCATGGTTTCCGAGAGTCTCTCGGACTTTGCGTAGAGGGCTTCGTTTCTGTAGAAAACTTCTTTGTTATTCTGGAATTTGGGACCCATGATCTTCCTCAAAATTTTCCTCCCTTTGATTTCCAATTTCTCCATTTGTCCTTTCCTCCCCATGACTAGTGTCTCTGCTGCATAGAGTGCTTCCGGCTTAATTACTGTGTTGTAATGTCTTATCTTTGTGTTCCAAGAGAGGCTTTTCTTATTGTAAGTGTTTTTGGTTTTCTGGAAGGCTAATTCCATTTTGGTCCTTCTCGCTTCCATTGTTTTACCTTCAAGGTTGTTCCATTCAATCCATTCCCCTAGGTACTTGAAACTCCTAAACTTATTAATTATTACGAACTTTTTTTTTTTTAAAAAAAAAAAAAGCTATATCGGTCCATAGAAAAAATACTTTGTTTTCCCGAATTTTCCAATGTTCCGGGCAACTTTTACAATTATTCTCAATAAATCTTATTCGAACTATTACGAATATTAAAAAAAAAATAGCCAAAAGGTCCATAGAGAAATGTACTTTCATTTTTTCACAAATTTTCCAGTTTTTCATTCTTTAAAACCCTAATTGGGACTATTATGAATAGTTTTTTAGTTTTTTAAAAAAATTTAGCCAAATCTGTCCAACCGTTCTCAAGTGATGCGGTTACCATCGAACAACATTTCATTTTTATTTAAATAGATAATTATCATTACCCTCTGGTCACGAGTCTTATCTCAGCATGTATTGGGCCTGGTATGGTAATTGTTTGACCAGAATTTTGTTGTAATTGTAATGAAAAGTTTCTGGCGTCCTTTATAGGTATGCATGGAATCTGTCTGGGTGATTTTTCAGCTCCTGATATAGTATATATATTCACCAAGCAGTTTGTCTTTTGTTCATTTACTGGGTGTGCCCTGAATTCCCAGTTACTAGCTACAGAAAGTAGCCACAACTTTGCTGCTACTGATAGCCCATCATCAGCACTTCCACGAACCACTGCAGGCTACACAAAGTAAAGGATATTCAAGGTAAATACAAAACCTACAAATGTAAAACGTGTGGCTCGTACAATGGTTTAAAGACTGTGAAAAACTCTAAGTCAGTATTTCTTAACCTGTGGTACGGGGACCACTAGCGGCCCGCAGCACATAATTAGCAATTTAAATTCAGTATAATACTGTATAAAGCTATTAGCTAATAAAAGACACATAAACGATTTTTATAAAAGCCACAAATATTTGAATGACAAGGTAAAAATCTGGTATTTCCGTGATATGAGGATACGACAGCATGGTTCCTATCAATTTCCAGTTGACATCAAGAAGATCGCCGTACGTTTAAGGATCAAGTTAATCACCGTTTTCGGCGTGTATTATAGTAAGTTTGAAAGACTGCGGTACATGGTGGGATAGATGACATAAAGATGGTGACGTAAATAAAAAAAGGTTTCGGGTCTTGTTTCTTTTTGGCATGTTGGTCATTGGTATAGTGTAGTATCCAGCCTACGGTAACATTATTTTCATTTCGTTTCTAAATATTGAGATTCTGATTAATATTTAAATACTAATAGTTCACTTTCAATTTGTTAAATATTTTTCCGCAGCAATTTAAAACATGGTTTTTAGATTTATTGTATTACTAGCTGGTACCCACGACTTCGTTCGTGATTGTAAAGAATTCATATTGACAGCTATAGACATCTAACCACCATAGTGCACGATGGGAGACTCGATACTATTACCACATACAAATACCAGTCTTCTGCGCTATGTAGTTCCGGCAGCAAAGTAAAATTTACGGATACACACAAATCTTTGGATGAAATACGAAAATATTATTTCAAACACCATATCTTACACACTCCCACAGTTACCGAATTTCGGCCAACGTTGTGATCGATGGGAGACTCTGTGTTACTACCACACAAAAACGCCAGTGATCTGCGATTGATAGTTTTTACTTAAAAGTGATACACCGTGACACATGCGTCTTTGGCAGAAATATAAAATTGCCGCAGGTCGACCATTTCCATCCCCCATATCTTGCACACCCCCATAGCTACAGACATCTAACAACCATAGTGCACGACAATAGACACGACTCTACTACCACACATAAACACCAATCCTCTATGCTATGTAGTCGTGGCAGAAAAGTGAAATCTGCGGAGACACATGCTTTTCGTCGAAATACGAAAATATCCTTGGTCGGCCACTTACCACCACCATATCTCCCACACATCCACAGTTTCTGAAATTCGGCCGCTGTTGTGATCGAAAGTTGACTCTGTGATACTACCACACACAAACGCTAGAGATCTGTGATCGTTAGTTTTCGCTGAAAAGTGATACACCATGACACTTTTGTCTTTGGCAGAAGTATGAAATTGCCACAGGACGACCACTTTCAGCCCCCATATCTCCCACACCCCCATAGCTACCGAAATCTAACAACCATAGAGCACCACATAAGATACGATTCTACTACCAAACACAAACACCAATGCTCTATGCTATGTAGTTGTGGCAGAAAAGTGACATATGCAGAGACAGTCGAAATACGAAAATATCCTTGGTCAGCCACTTACAACCACCATATCTAACACAATACCACAGTTTTCTGAAATTCGGCCGCTGTTGTGATCGAAAGGTGACTCTGTGCTACTACTACACACAAACGACAGTTATCTGTGATTTATAGTTTTCGCTGAAAAGTGATACACCATGACACTTTTGTCTTTGGCAGAAGTATGAAATTGCCACAGGTCGATCACTTTCAACCCCCATTTCTCCCACACCCCCATAGCTACCGATATCTAACAACCATAGTACACTACATGAGATACGATTCTACTACCAAACACAAACACCAATGCTCTATGCTATGTAGTTGTGGCAGAAAAGTGACATATGCAGAGACAGTCGAAATACGAAAATATCCTTGGTCAGCCACTTACAACCACCATATCTAACACAGTACCACAGTTTCTGAAATTCGGCCGCTGTTGTGATCGAAAGGTGACTCTGTGCTACTACTACACACAAACGCCAGTTATCTGTGATCTATAGTTTTCGCTGAAAAGTGATACACCATGACACTTTTGTCTTTGGCAGAAGTATGAAATTGCCACAGGTCGACCACTTTCAACCCCCATTTCTCCCACACCCCCATAGCTACCGAAATCTAACAACCATAGTGTACCACATAAGATACGATTCTACTACCAAACACAAACACCAATGCTCTATGCTATGTAGTTGTGGCAGAAAAGTGACATATGCGGAGACAGCCGAAATACGAAAATATCCTTGGTCGGCCACTTACAACCACCATATCTACCACAGTAAAATAGTTTCTGAAATTCGGCCGATGTTGTGATCGAAAGGTGACTCTCTGCTACCAATACACACAAACGCCAGTTATCTGTGATCTGTAGTTTTCGCTGAAAACTGATACACCATGACACTTTTGTCTTTGGCAGAATTATGAAATTGCCACAGGACGACCACTTTCAGCCCCCATATCTCCCACACCCCCATAGCTACCGAAATCTAACAACTGTAGTGATCTAGGCGATCACTTGCCCAAATACTTCGAATTAATTTCTCAAGTCGGTATCCAGGGCGGGCGAGCATGAAAAAAGTTAAGCAATAGAGCTATGACCTGGGAAGTAGCACGCATATCAGCAAGCCAGTTGCTAAGCGCTTGTCTTTACTGCAAGCTGTTACTATGACTTCATACAGCAGGTTAGCGAGGAGTATTGCCCTCTCCAAACAGTGATGATAGGAAGGGGGAGTAACTATTTAAACCCTGGGAGCAGGGGTCTGGGGGTCTGTCTACGAAAGTCTTTCAACGAACCACATCGACGCCGAGGGCGTCGTCGCCGGCGCCGCCGGGGCGGCGGTTGCAGAGAAGAAGATGGCTGTCGTCTACTACTAAGGTGGGCTCTGCTGCGATAGCTGGTGTGGATAGTCAGAGGGGCATATTCATGTGGACAGTTAAAGAGTAAATCATTTGGTCATATTTATATGGGCATAATCTTGTAGAGTTCTTATCAATATTCCAGTTAGTTTGGGCTGCGAGGTGCCCATAAGTTACATGCTCGCCCCGTCCTTGGCCGTATCTCTAATGCTTTGTTACAACTCCAATTAGACAATGTAAATGTTCACATATGCCATCAGTCATTGCTCATGTAAATAAATATGTAAATATGTGATTGCCGTTTACCGTAATTTATCCTAGCTTCCTCAGCCATTCCACTGTTATTATCTGAATGTACTGAGCATAAAACCTGTCAGGTGTTGCAGTAGGAACCTATGACGAATATTCATATCAGAACTATGGTCGATCTCCTATGGTCGACCCTTATCCACGGCTCCAGTGGAAGTTACCCTGTCTGGTCTTATCACTAAGCTTTCAGGGTCACTACAAGAAGGGGTTAAAATTATGGTGTCATGTTGTGGGGTGCACTTGCACGGAGGGCGTGCAAGTGGTTCGCAAGATCACTGAATATTTCGTCCTATGTAGGTTCATGTCGTCAGTTCAGGTTTCTGTCTTTTGGCCAGCCCTGCGTCAAACAGACGTCACGGCTTGGGTATAGTTATGGTTAGATTAAGCGGCAATAGTTAATCCACATCCACTATCCAGTATCCCACAGAAGACGTCGTAGGAGGAGGAGATGGTCCGATTACGGAAGCGGCCAAGCGGAGTTGGAGGAAGCCACAACGCAGCATTCAGCAGGCAGGTCGTCGACACGAGACATCGCTGCGACAGCTGGAAATCGCCGATCGTGCAGTTTGGGTCAGCAATCTTAAGCAGGCCACAAGACGCAAGCAACAGGCGGAAAAATAACGCAAGATCCAAATATCAATGCCTCAAAGAAGCCCTATTGTTTAATTCAAGAATGTGTTCATGCCCTTATATTATCAGAATTTAAATCGCAAAGGAAAAGTGCAACAGTATTAACTTTTAAAAGATGTGTAACGCTACTAAATAAAGCGTAATTCCATTAAATTAGTTATTTAAAGAAGTTACATTTAATGTCAAGAGTCCACCTTTAACTGCCAGAAGTACAAGTTATAAATATATGAGTATAAGAAAATCGAATGAGAGCACATCGAGAAAATGCTACAGTCATTAAAATAATTTTGTTTAATTAAATCCCGAAGTGAAAGTGTGTTGTGTTTGTAACTGTCTCAGAAGCAGAAATAAATGTGAGAAGGTAGTTCTGTCAAAATTGATGCCAGAAAAAAATTGAATACGGTAAAATGTTAAATTGTTCATATATTTGTAATTAAACTCGCACATATTACGCATTCTGGAGAAAACCTATAGTTCAATGCCTTGCCAGTATGATGTAATTATAGTACAAGTTTTGAAAGAGAAAATGTATTTATCCTGTAATTCTGAATGAACAGCTGAGGGAGAAGTGATGTTAAATAGAATTAAATTTTTCATGGTGTCACGCTAATATAACTTACAAGTACAATTAACGCTCGAACTAATGTGATATGTTAAGACGGAGTAATTATATTATTTGATTATTGAATCCACTTTAGCAGTTGAGTAAAGGGGTATACGAAATTATCAGTAATTATATGCAGTTGAAGAGTACCTATTAATTAAGATTATAATAGTTAAAGAAGAACCGTTGGGAACGGAAATCTTTATAAATGTTTCAAGTTCATTTTAATGATTAAAAGAAAGTGTACAAAAAAGTTTATGTAATCGGGAGTTAGAATGATGATTTCATAAATAGGAGGATCATTGCAAATTAAAAAATGCTAACAGTTACGCGTGATTTTGGCTACTTGACTTTGAAAGGGGTAATAACATAAGAGTTTCTTTATTAACAAAAATAGACAGCACCTCCGGGGAGAATAAAATTCGGAATGTTTAATGGTAAAATTCAAATGAAAACCAGAATGTTAGTTAATCATAAGAAGTGAACGTGTGATCGTAAACTAAATGAAATTTTATTGATGGTTAAGTTGAGACATTCAATTACAACATAACGCAAATAAACGTGTCAATTGAGAAAGTTAATGGTAGAACATTTTAATATAGAGAAATTCACAAGAGACGAAAGTACAGAAACGTAATGAACGATGAATTAAGAATTATAAATTATAGTAACGCATAGAATCGCATGTTGGTAACTAAAATATTGCTCTAAGAGTGTTCTAGCAACCTGTAACTTGGCTGGAGTGGTGAATGAAAACAAGTAAGCCGCTGAGCTGTCCTTAACGTAGCAAGCTGACGTGACGTCGCGAATCATGTCCACTGCTGGCGTTGCAAAGCGTGGTATCAGCTGGCGGGGACGCTCGTATCCGCTGAGCCACGGCAAACAAGAGTCGGCAAGGTCGACACCGCCACCACAAATCAATCCAGTCGAAATCAAAGCAAAATAACCCAGATAAACCATTCCAATGTATTTAACAACACACCAACACCTCAGTAACACGAAGAAAAAGAAATTGTAATTAGTTTTAAGGAAAACCTGTATTTAGTTTTAAGTAATTTTGCAAACTGCGTTTACAAAACACGTCCTCCGTAGACTCCGGACGTGGCGAAGGGGGGCACATGTAGTGATCTAGGCGATCACTTGCCCAAATACTTCGAATTAATTTCTCAAGTCGGTATCCAGGGCGGGCGAGCATGAAAAAGTTAAGCAATAGAGCTATGACCTGGGAAGTAGCACGCATATCAGCAAGCCAGTTGCTAAGCGCTTGTCTTTACTGCAAGCTGTTACTATGACTTCATACAGCAGGTTAGCGAGGAGTATTGCCCTCTCCAAACAGTGATGATAGGAAGGGGGAGTAACTATTTAAACCCTGGGAGCAGGGGTCTGGGGGTCTGTCTACGAAAGTCTTTCAACGAACCACATCGACGCCGAGGGCGTCGTCGCCGGCGCCGCCGGGGCGGCGGTTGCAGAGAAGAAGATGGCTGTCGTCTACTACTAAGGTGGGCTCTGCTGCGATAGCTGGTGTGGATAGTCAGAGGGGCATATTCATGTGGACAGTTAAAGAGTAAATCATTTGGTCATATTTATATGGGCATAATCTTGTAGAGTTCTTATCAATATTCCAGTTAGTTTGGGCTGCGAGGTGCCCATAAGTTACATGCTCGCCCCGTCCTTGGCCGTATCTCTAATGCTTTGTTACAACTCCAATTAGACAATGTAAATGTTCACATATGCCATCAGTCATTGCTCATGTAAATAAATATGTAAATATGTGATTGCCGTTTACCGTAATTTATCCTAGCTTCCTCAGCCATTCCACTGTTATTATCTGAATGTACTGAGCATAATAACCTGTCAGGTGTTGCAGTAGGAACCTATGACGAATATTCATATCAGAACTATGGTCGATCTCCTATGGTCGACCCTTATCCACGGCTCCAGTGGAAGTTACCCTGTCTGGTCTTATCACTAAGCTTTCAGGGTCACTACACAACCATAGTGCACCACATAAGATACGATTCTACTACCAAACACAAACACCAATGCTCTATGCTATGTAGTTGTGGTAGAAAAGTGACATATGCAGAGACAGTCGAAATACGAAAATATCCTTGGTCAGCCACTTACAACCACCATATCTAACACAATACCACAGTTTCTGAAATTCGGCCGCTGTTGTGATCGAAAGGTGACTCTGTGCTACTATTATACACAAATGCCAGTTATCTGTGATCTATAGTTTTCGTTGAAAAGTGATACAACATGACACTTTTGTCTTTGGCAGAAGTATGAAATTGCCACAGGTCGACCACTTTCAACCCCCATTTCTCCCACACCCCCATAGCTACCTAAATCTAACAACCATAGTGCACTGCATGAGATACTATTTTACAATCAAACACCAATGCTCTATGCTATGTAGTTGTGGCAGAAAAGTGACATATGCGGAGACAGTCGAAATACGAAAATATCCTTGGTCGGCCACTTACAACCACCATATCTACCACAGTACCACAATTTCTGAAATTCGGCCGCTGTTGTGATCGAAAGGTGACTCTGTGCTACTACTACACACAAACGCCAGTTATCTGTGATCTGTAGTTTTCGCTGAAAAGTGATACACCATGACACTTTTGTCTTTGGCAGAAGTATGAAATTGCCACAGGTCGTCCACTTTCAACCCCCATATCTCCCACACCACCATAGCTGTCGACATCTAACAACCATAGTGCACGACAGGAAAGGGTATTCTACTACCACATACAAACACCAAAGGTCTATGTTATGTAGTGACGGCAGGAAAGAGAAGTATACGGAGATACGAATTTTTGGTCAAAATATGAAAACGCCCTGCACTGACCAACTTTAATCATTATATCTCCCACATCCCCACAGCTATCGGCATTCGGCCAACGTTGTGCACGACAGGAAACTCCATGCTACTTCCACCCACAAACATCAGTGATCTGTGCTAGGCAGTGGTGGCTGAAAAGTGAAATATAGGAAAAATCACGTCTATTTTTATATATATATAAGATTATGGTACAATAAAATATGTCCCAAAGTTAATAACAAACATACAGGTAAAAAGTTAGGCCATATTAGATAATGGTCTGCAGCTTTATTTTTGACAATTTACAAATTGAAAAGCTTCTCAGCATATAATTTTCTCCTATGGGGTTAATAAAGATAAGGTCTTCGCCCACCTACCTTGCACAATACATTCGAGAGGAAATTCATGCCATTTCAATAAAGTTGAGCAGGAAATTCATCGATATCTTTCATTATTATTATTATCATTATTTGCTTAGTGTTTTGCGTCGTTGTGGGAGTGGAGATCGTAAGGTGCGCTATAAGATTAGGGAGAAGGAACGGGAAAAAATTTTGCCACGGCTTTTTGGAGTGATTTCGAGAAACCGTGTAAAAGCGATATCCGGACGGCCGGACGGGAATACCAGGGTCCAGCGTTACCACTCAACCTCCGAGCTCGGTGAAAGTCATGGGGAACGTCAACTAACGTACAAAGGAATGCCTTATTCAAAAAGTAATCCATCTTTCTTAAAACTGTTTACCTAATTATTATTTAGTCTTCAATTTCAAGTGTTCATTTTAAAGTTATTAACGGTTTGTTTCTGCCCGACCCTGTATTTTACTTTGCGGTGAACGGTACATAAATTACACAGTATATTCTCACTGGCATATCACTGTCGAATGATTTACTTTGTCATCGAAGCTATACTACGGAAAATAAACACCTTCAGTACGTTTACCGCTGTGAGGACTTGAAGCAAACTGCACTTCACGGCAAACATGATCCGTCGACTTTATTTTACTAGCTGCACAGACTGATTTGTTTGTTTTTAAATAAACTATGATATAAGATACCAAAATGAATCAGAAAATCGAGCTGTTATAGTTTGTAGGATCTAAACACTTTTTCACTGTGTACATAGAGCTAATTGTGGTAAGTAATCGTTTTGGTCGCTAGAACGCATGTGCCACACAAGATCAAATGGAAAGATTTATTATGGAACAATTAGCTGGTGCCCACGACTGCGTTCGTGTTTGTAAAGATTTTGGATTCACAGCTACCGACATATAACCACCATAGTGCACGATGGGAGACTCGATGCCATTACCACACACAAACGCCAGTCATCTGAGCAATGTAGTTCAGGCAGCAAAGTAAAATATACGGTCAAACATGTTTTTGGTCGAAATACGAAAATATCCTTGATGGACCAATTTCAACTACCATATCTCCCACAATCCCACAGTTACCGAAATTCGGCCAACGTTGTGATCGACGGGTGGCTCAGTGCTACTACCACACACAAACACTGATCTGCGCTAGATAGTTTTCGCTGAAAAGTGATACACCAAGACACATACGTTTTAGGTAGAAATATGAAAGTGCAGCAGGTCGACCACTTTCAACCTTCATATCTCCCACACCCTCATAGCTACCGACATCTAACCACCATAGTACACGATAGGAGACACGATACCACTACCACACACAAACATCATTGGTCTATGCTATACAGTTGTGGCAGCAGAGTGACATATACGGAGACACATGTCTTTGGTCGAAATACGAAAATATCCTTGATCGCCAACTTTCAACCACCATATCTCCCACACTACCACAGTTACCGAAATTCGGCCAAAGTTGTAAGTGACGGGTGACTGTGCTACTACCACACACAAACACCAGTGATCTGCGATAGATAGTTTTGGCTGAAAAGTGATACGTCTTCGGCAGAAATATGAAAGCGCCACAGGTCGACCATTTTCAACCGTCATATCTCCCACACCCCCATAGCTACCGACATCTAATCACCATCGTACACGATAGGAGACACGACACCACTACCCCACACAAATGCCATTGGTCTATGCTATATTGTTGTGGCAGCAGAGTGACATATACGGAGACACATGTCTTTGGTCGAAATACGAAAATGCCCTGCGTGGACCACTTTTACCATCATATCTCCCACATACCCACAGCTATCGACATTCGGCCAACGTTGTGCATGACAGGAAACTCTATGCAACTTTCACACACAAACACCAGTGATCTGTGTTAGGTAGTGGTGGCTGAAAAGAGAAATGTAGGGAAACACACGTCTATATTTATATATAAGATTAATTTAATTTAATTGCAATGGAGAACACGCTCCGGTGGCAATTTCCCTAAACGCCCATCTTCCCCCTTTCCTGCGCCCACCTACATTTGCCCTCTACAAATTTTAACTTTAAATTCTTTCAACGTTTTTGGTAAATTATTCATCATTTCCCTTGGTAACTTACTCTAATCCCTGACACCCTTATCTAAAAATAGAATCTTCCGACACCCTTGTGCCAGAAATCCAGTGCCAGCTTGTGGTCATGGTCATCTTTCCCCTTCCATCCACTAATTTTCATACCTGCATTAATATCTTTCCATGCCTCATCACCAACATACGCCTTGTACACTCCCATGACCTTCTTCACCCTTTTCCTGTCTTGCAATGAATCCCATTCCAGCTCTTTTATCATATCTGTTACTGATTGCATTCTGCGATAATTTCCAGATATAAATCTAGCACACCTTTTCCGCACCCTCTCCAATTCCTGTATTTGATACTCAAAATGTGGGTACCATACTACACTACCATATTCGAGCAATGGTCTGACCAAAGTTTTGTAACCCAATTCCTTTACTTCCGTCGTACATCCGCTCATCATTCTCTCCAACAAGTGCAGAATTTTGAAACCTTTACCTGCCACCTGTCCAATGTGTCCTGCCCAGTTAAGCTTGTTATTAAATGTAATGCCAAGATATTTACATTTCAAGTCTATAGCAAGCAATTCTTTCCCCACATTACAATCCTAATGACTTTTGTTTTCTATTTGTGTATCTAATAAGCTGACTCTTCTTTGCATTTATATTCATCCCATGTTTACCAACGCAACTATATATCCAGTCCAGATCACCCTGCAACTGTTTACAATCCTCTATCGTTTTGATCCTTTTATATAGCATTGTGTCATCTGCAAACACTCTAATTTCAGGTAGTAAATAATCAACACAATTATTAATTAGAATAATCAATAGCAATTGTCCCAATACGCTACCCTGCGGCACTCCCGTTTTTACTTCCACTTCTTTTGATACTGCATTTCCTACCTTAACTTTCTGTTTTCTACCTTTTAAAAATTCTTCTACCCAGCAAATCACTTTCTCATCCACTCCAATAGTTTTTACGTTATTTACTACCATTTTATTGCTCAATCTGTCAAAAGCCTTTGACAGATCTAGTGCTACACTATCATTTGGCCTTCTTTATCCATTTAATCTGAAATATCTTGCATATATCCCATCAACTGAGATTCGCATGTATATCCTTGCCTAAAGCTATGTTGCCTACTTGAAAACCACTCGCATATATTTCTGATGCGGTTGCAATTAAATTAGCGGACTATTTTTATTTCCCAGCGTGTAGTAGTTACATCGAAACATAAGCTATCACTACATACAGTTCCGTTGAAATGATTAGTTTTTGCTTGAATCATGCACAAACCCAGAAAACTTCCGAAATTTACTGTTTTGGCCTCTCTGTCTTGGACGAAATGTGGTATTAATCTGAATAAAAGGTATTCTACATGTCAACAGATGTATCACTACGAGCAACTCCACTCAAATCCATTCAATAGTTTTTGCGTGGGGCGCTCACAAATATGGAGAAAAAAATTTACCAAACGAAACTTTGATTAATTTTTGCGAGATGGGCACATATAAAGATAAATACATCAACTCTACTGTTTTGACCCATGATTCATCAGAAACTATGTTATTAAACTAAATAAAAAGTCTATCTATTTATTTAATTATTTATTTTTCGTATGGCAAGCAACTAATCTTATATATATATAAAAATAGACGTGTTTTTTCCTATATTTCACTTTTCAGCCACCACTACCTGGCACAGATCACTGATGTTTGTGGGTGGAAGTAGCATGGAGTTTCCTGTCGTGCACAACGTTGGCCGAATGCCGATAGCTGTGGGGATGTGTGAGATATAATGATTAAAGTTGGTCAGTGCAGGGCGTTTTCATATTTCGACCAAAATTCGTATCTCCTGCCACAACTACATAACATAGACTTTTGGTGTTTGTGTGTAGTAGTAGAATCGTCTTTCCTGTCGTGCACTATGGTTGTTAGATGTCGGTAGCTATGGGGATGTGGGAGATATGGGGGTTGAAAGTGGTCGACCTGTGGCAGTTTCATACTTCTGCCAAAGACAAAAGTGTCATGGTGTATCACTTTTCAGCGAAAACTACAGATCACAGATAACTGGCGTTTGTGTGTAGTAGTAGCACAGAGTCACCTTTCGATCACAACAGCGGCCGAATTTCAGAAACTGTGGTACTGTGGTAGATATGGTGGTTGTAATTGGCCGACCAAGGATATTTTCGTTTATCGACTGTCTCCGCATTTGTCACTTTTCTGCCACAACTACATAGCAGAGAGCATTGGTGTTTGTGTTTGGTAGTAGAATCGTATCTCATGTAGTGCACTATGGTAGTTAGATGTCGGTAGCTATGGGGGTGTGGGAGATATGGGGGTTGATAGTGGTCGACCTGTGGCAGTTTCATACTTCTGCCAAAGACAAAAGTGTCATGGTGTATCACTTTTCAGCGAAAACTATAGATCACAGATAACTGGCGTTTGTGTGTAGTAGTATCACAGAGTCACCTTTCGATCACAACAGCGGCCGAATTTCAGAAACTGTGGTAGATATGGTGGTTGTAATTGGCCGACCAAGGATATTTTCGTATTTCGACTGTCTCTGCATTTGTCACTTTTCTGCCACAACTACATAGCATAGAGCATTGGTGTTTGTGTTTGGTAGTTGAATCGTATCTCATGTAGTGCACTATGGTTGTTATATGTCGGTAGCTATGCGGGTGTGGGAGAAATGGGGGTTGAAAGTGGTCGACCTGTGGCAATTTCATACTTCTGCCAAAGACAAAAGTGTCATGGTGTATCACTTTTCAGCGAAAACTACAGATAACAGATAACTGGCGTTTGTGTGTAGTAGTAGCACAGAGTCACCTTTCGATCACAACAGCGGCCGAATTTCGGAAACTGTGGTACTGTGGTAGATATGGTGGTTGTAATTGGACGACCAAGGATATTTTCGTTTATCGACTGTCTCCGCATTTGTCACTTTTCTGCCACAACTACATAGCATAGAGCATTGGTGTTTATGTGTGGTAGTAGAATCGTGTCTGTTGTCGTGCACTATGGTTGTTAGATGTCTGTAGCTATGGGGGTGTGGAAGATATGGGGGATGAAAATGGTCGACCTGCGGCAATTTCATATTTCTGCCAAAGACGCATGTGTCACGGTGTATCACTTTTAAGTGAAAACTATCAATCGCAGATCACTGGCGTTTGTGTGTGGTAGTAACACAGAGTCTCCCATCGATCACAACGTTGGCCGAAATTCGGTAACTGTGGGAGTGTATGAGATATGGTGTTTGAAATTGGTCGATCATGAATATTTTCGTGTTTCATCCAAAGACTTGTGTGTATCCGTAAACTTTACCTTGCTGCCGGAACTACATAGCGCAGAAGACTGGTACTTGTGTGTGGTAATAGTATCGAGTCTCCCATCGTGCACTAGGGTGGTTACATGTCTATAGCTGTCAATATGAATTCTTTACAATCACGAACGAAGTAGTGGGTACCAGCTAGTACAATAATAAATATATAAAATGACAAGAACGTTGGTAGCGTTCACAAGCTGATGTCCAATTGTTCCAGCCATTCTAAGAAGGAACTTGTAGCTCCAAAAACGTCTTCATATGGTCCATCATACTTCCGTAGAGGGCATTCCCTGATAATATGCTCCACACTCTGGGAAGGAGCACCGCAGTCACATGCAGGAGAATCCTGAAGACTCCACTTATACAGCATGGCGTTGCATTTCTCATGGCCTGTTCTTAGGCGATTTAGTTTGACCCACTGGTCTCTAGTTAGATGGAATCCTGGAAGTCCAGTTGTGGGATCTTTAATATCTGAATGTTTTACAGATGCGGAGTTCCAGCTTTGTCGCCATTTTTCCATGACATCAAAGTCAAATACATCTTGCCATACCGGATTTTTGGATTTAAGACGAGTGGGTGGTAAGTTATTTAGAACCTCGTGGATTGGGAGATTCTGTGGATGGTCAAGATGGTGTAGTTTTATCCACTCACGTGCCGTTGCTTCTTGGCGTCTTATCTCTGGAGGTGGTATTTTGCAGATCAGGTGCAACCAGGGGACTGTGGTGGATTTTAGGGTGCCAGTTATTACTCTCATACACTCATTCAGGTGGACGTCGATTTATCTAATATGAGTACTACGTTGCCACACTGGAGCACAGTACTCAGCAACAGGGTAAACCATGGTGAGAGCGGTAGTTCGTAGTGTGTTCGCATCAGCTCCCCACGAAGTACCAGCTAGCTTCTTCATGATGATGTTTCGTGTTTTCAGTTTCTACTCTATATTGCCACAATACATAATCACTAAAAATAAAATTGTAAAAATTGCTTAAAATAATTCAGTGACAAAAGGTTTTAGACAAAGTTTGTTACACATTTAGCGAACTTGTTTTTCTAATGGTATAAGTAAGGCAAAAAAATCGGCTGAAGAAACTGAATTGGATCTACGAAAATGTTTTAAATTTCGATAAAATGTATTTTCACGGTGTATTTTTCATCAGATTCATGAAATTCTCTTAGAATGATAAACATGACTTTTTTTTGAAAAAGATGATGTATTTTTCATCAGATTCATGAAATTCTCTTAGAATGATAAACATAACTTTTTTCGAAAAAGATTATCCGCTGGCTGGGGTATCAAATTTGTTAAAATTGCTAAATCAGTTATTATGCAAAAATCAAACTCTAGAAGAATCCTAAAGATTTTTTTAAATTTTTTTTCTGTGGTCTTTAGGAAACTACATATTATAAACTTTGAAAAAAATTTCGGATCAGCAGTTTCCTAAATCGAGGGGAAAAAGCTTGCACAAATCGCAGAAATATAGGTAAATCCAGACTTTTCAAACTTTCGTTTGAGGTACATGAAGATTAACTGAAGAAAATCTATTCTTCAGCCACCCACTAAACAGCCTACAATTAATTTCAACTCCGATGATTTTTTATATTTCATGCTATAATTGTGTAAAGGTTAACAAGAACTAAAGTGCTTAGTTGCAAATTCTAAGTTAAACGATTAAGAAGTTATCAGGATGTGACAGACAATCAAATGAGTGAAACCACAAGGGTTCTTTCTTTCATTCAGAATGTAATGAACACTAAAAATTGGTAAATTTTATTTTAAAAAAAGAGGTGAACACAAGCACTAACTAATTACTACTTTACGCGAAAAACATCCCATTTTTATGAAAAATCTAGCTATTTTGAGTCAGGTTTCCAGAATATTAGACTAGAATGTTCACACTTCTGTAGACCCTCTTCTTATTTACTAACACCACTCCTAATTTAAAAACGAATAACGAAGTTTCTGTTAACATATACGTATGTTAAATGAAAATGCATTCCGGTTAAAAATTGTATGATATTCGGGCCATGGATAAGTGATGATTACTTAAGCACATCATGCAAAAAATTATTATTGATGTTTTGGATTCCACTTAGCAAACGATTTAAGTGAATAAACTAACAAGCTACATAAGAAGGTTATATCGCTTGTAAATTCTTGTGATTAAATTCGTATACATTGATCTTGGATGCATGACAGGAAAATTCAAAATCATTATGGCAGTTATAAAAATCGTGAGGGTGCCATCAACCTAATAATTAATAACACCATTGTAATACGATCGTGAAAACTAAATGAGGTACTGCCAGTGTTGAGAAAACCTGGAAAGAAAGATAAGTTACATAAACTCTTGAAGTGAACAAAAAGCCAACTTAGTGCAGGACGCTGTGTGTACATGATCGGCCAGAGTGGTGCCGATCGATAAAATTATGCGACGCCGATTCATATGTCAGCCGGCTACCGCATGCGGCTCGACGCTTTAGACACCATGTCAGAGCGAGTAGTAACGAGTTTTATCGTTATTCATAAGCAAGGTACCAACAATATTATCAACTATTAAAGCTTACACGGCATCTCCATTTATACCATGATTAGAGAGATCATAAGACAGAGATAACCATGTGTGTGGCCTTCGCTGTTGCAAAATATCATCTTCTACTTCCTGTCCCAACAGAAATAGTTTACAAAAAATCTCTGTTGAATCAATTGAGCCCATTAATCATTAACAAGATGTTATCTTTACAACAGGGATACTTTCAAATTGGTTCACAATAGAGAAGTAAAAATTATGAAACTCAGTCTACAAAAGATGATAGTGTCAGTCTAACAGAACTGGCCTATCACATATATTCCAAAACGATTTTAATTCGTTTATTTTAAACTTAAGATACAACTCTTAATGTGCTTTAAGACTTTGATTAGCACAGAACAGGAAGGTTTCCTTTTAAGCCTAAAATATTTTTGATTATCAATAATAAGCAACTTATTCCATTTTTAACTGACGAAAATAATTGTTAAAAAACGCCGTGGCCGAATTTCTCACGGTTCCCAATCCTTTCCCGCCTCTAATGACCTCAACGAGGCGTAACGCCAAAAATAAAACCGGAAAAGATAGGGAACTTTCACGCTTCCAGTGAGCGCTTTGTTTACCACAACTAACTTTTTAAAACTGTGTTAATTCTAACCTCACAGGAAAACATTTTACGTTTGTTCTGTTTCAGTTTAAAGACTAGGCAGCAGTGTACACCGGAACACCATTATTTCTGTTCTACAAAAATGGAATGCAACTTTATATCTATTTAAAAAAATCCAGGGAAGGTACATTTCTCAATGTTTCAAATGGAGCAGTTTAGAACGCAAGGTAAATATTTTTCGTGCTTTGTCATAGCAGAGTTTATTAAAAAACCCAAAAGATTTAGTTAAGGGCAGCATACCTTCTTTATCACTTCCATGAGAACGCACTAACATCGTACATGTTTCTAGTCTTGTCTTTTGGATTTATTACTCAGTTAGATTCAAATTTGTAAACAACCAAGAAAAATAAAAAAATATTTGCATTACTGGTGCGTTCACAGCTAATCGAAGAACTTTATTTTGGAATATTTGCACTCTGTGTAACTTGCTACGACTAGCACATCCCCATATTGGACATGCGTATGTTATGAGCGGTCGTAATATCATTTTGTAAATTAATAGGCAGCATTCTGTTTTTAATGATGATTTTCTATTTAATGGGTATAGTTTGTACAGTCTGGCATAGGCTTGGTTTATTTTATTATTAATGTGTATGTTCCACGTTGACCGCCTGTCAAGGTCGACACCGAGGTACTTCATTGATTGGTCAGGTGGGTTCCACGCAATGTTATTTCCCATGATGCTTATCTCAGTGTAAAAATTTTGGCTTGATATTTTACGAGGTTTAGAGATATTCGCCAATGATTTAACCATTCGGCTAGTTGTGCAATTACATCCTGTAGGTAACTGTGTGCGTTGTGGATGTCGTTGTGTGAAGTGTATACTTTTGTGTCATCAGCATACATTGCCGTCGAGGTATTTGTGAAAGTTGGAATGTCCGACGTGTATATGTTGAATAGGGTGGGCCCTAAAACAGATCCTTGTGGGACTCCTGCTGTTACTGGTCGTGCTGTGGATATTTTTGTGCCCACTCGTACACTGAAGATTCGATTCTGCATATAGCTTTCTAAGATTTTGTACAAATATAGAGGCATTCCTGTATTTTTGAGTTTATATAAGAGTCCAGTATGCCATACTTTGTCAAATGCCTGGGCAACATCGAGAAAAGCAGCCAGGGTATGATGTTTAAGTTCAAAGCCCCTTGTGACGCCTTCAACCAGGCGAAGTATTTGGTGTGAGGTTGAGTGCATGAATTCTGATGAGTTTAATTAAACGGAATTCGTTACTCAAACCACTACATAATATATTAACTCTTCAATAAGAATGAAAGAATCGTGATATTTATGGTAAGTAACTTAGTGCTTAGTATCTATATTAAAGGATTATACTATCGCCGTAATTTGATTGTGAAGTCCACCTAACCACAACCGCTAGGAAGAAAACAAGAGTAAAATTTACATTGAGATACAGTGGATTTATTATTAAGCGTGTTGCAGTTCAAACTGAAATTATTTATTAATTATTTGTTTTTAAATTAATTATTATGCTATGCGTACTTTGAATCCCGAAATAGACAATGTCGTCACTAGCCAAATTGTAGTTAGTCAAACATTTAATGTGTTAAGGTGTATTTGCATCGTTTGATTTTGCAACGCCAATATCAGTATAGGTTGTTGTTAGGTTGAAATGCGGCCTGGGCCAGAATTTTCGTGCAAAAACATAAGGCATGAGGAATTCAATTATTGTTAGTAATTAATTAGCTGTTTTAACGAAGGCCATGTTAGTAACGACATGTATCGCGATGTAAACTACTCCCGAAAACAAAACGCCCGTTATGCATGTCCAATGTGCATTTCCTTGTGGCGATTTTTTTCTGGTCCAGGCCACATTTAAATCTAACCACCCAGTTTTGAGATCCGATGAAGAAAAATGGCTCGAAATGTGAGTAGTTGTATAGAAGTTATTAACGAAAAAATACATGTTATTGCTTAAGGCAGGGTTTCTCAAACTCACAGCTCCACGTACCCTATGAAATTTCCCAAACAATGGCGAACCCCCTTAAAAACAAAGAGAAATATGTTATTAATTAATTAATTGGATGACTCGTTTCTTGTCGCAAGTTGAGTCGATTTAAGGAGCAATTTTGCTCATTTTCAATCTGAGTTCATTATGTTGCGCGTTGTACTCTCGACATACCCAGTCAGCCGCCAAATCTTGTGGCGAAATCACTACTGGGGAGTCGCGTACCCTACTTTGAGAAACCCTGACTTACGGCATAGGAATGTATTCATATGGTATTACGAAATCTTGCCAATGATTTTAGTTAGTTCGCTGCTACAAATACTATCGTTGGTGGTGCAGATGGTTTAGAATTGTCCGCTGCCTGTACTGCCACCAATATCAATTATTCTTGCTTTAATATCGAAAAGAATGTTCCGAATTTCTGACCTAAAGCACAATTCATTCTCGGTACGTCCTTGTTGGACCGTTAGTGATAATGCTTCAAATGGCTTTAATTTCATAAATTACATTGTGTTAAAATATAAGGAAACAAAATCTAACGAACATCAATATGAAAACTCGAATCTAAGATAATAATTAAAAGAAAGGAAAATTTTAAAATGAAATTTATATTTTTTGCTTCTCTGAATTAATATTTGATACTAAAATAAAAAGGGTAAAGCATTTCTATACACGCCAAGAAACCGGCATGCGAAGCAGCGGGTAAATGTTAGTACAACTATAAAGCACAAAATCTGGAAAACGTATGTAAGTCATACAATATTCTTCAGTTTATATCTCGAATAGTCGATTGAAGAACCTAAACTCGAAGCGAATAAAAAAATAAAAACAATAGCAGGATTTCAAGAAAACAGTTCATAATATATCTTCCAACAGTTTCCGAGAGTGACGAAGGTCAACCAATATGGTGTTACGGTTTGGAAAGTACCCACAGTAAGTTATAAATACGTCAGGGTTTAAATACTTATAATATTGGCTAGCTTTTCTTCAATGGATTTTACCTCTGAATACCGAGGTATACGGAACGAAGGAGCTTTATAAACACTACGTAGAATAGAAGGATAACAACAAATCACGGTTCATCCTGCATATAGAAAATTTTAACTATTCTAATATCTAAAAATCAACATACAAGAAGCTTAAAGTATGTCCGTAATGGGGAATTTGACGGTCGAACCAAGGCGAGGGTCAATTTTGTGACTTACCAGCACCATGCGTCAAACAACGATGGTCGCAACCGCAAAACAGCTTAATTACATCGACCGGGCATTTAAACGAAAACCGCAGGGACGAAAATAGCGATTTTGGGGCTTACTGCTGGAGACAAATCCATAACTACAGGGAACGGGGTATGGAGCAGCGGCATCACAATTCGTAAATGCTATATATTCTTCACGGGTTTGCTGCCGGATTACATTTTCTGCTGACGACGAGCTTTCGGCGACTTGCACTGCCGCCATCATCAAGTCCGTTGTATCAAAAGGACCTGATGATGGCGGCAGTGCAAGTCGCCGAAAGCTCGTCGTCAGCAGAAAATGTAATCCGGCAGCAAACCCGTGAAGAATATATAGCAAAGATACGCCGGGAAAGACTTATCTCTCATATTAATTCGGAAATGGTTACTGAATCTGGGGTTAGCGGAGATAAAATGACCGTTCTGCTTTCAGAATGGTTTTAGTATGCAGTCAAATATATGTCTTGTAATGCGTCTAATTAATTTGTAATCGGATGTAATGGTATACGTCTCTCGTCGGTGACGTAATACGGCGGGTAACCAGCGAAAATATCACTATATCTGGATGGTTATAATTAACGGTAAAAGGACGTAAATGTTATATGCGAAATATTGAGGTACTAACTACCTATAAATTTCGTTTTAAACTGAGATTGGTGGATATAAACTGTAGTCCAAGTTGAGATTATTGATGTCATTAGAGGCGGTTCGTGGTTCGGATACTGCTTTAAACTGTAGGTCCCCTTTAAGTGATAGGGTTACCGAATAAGGGTGGGTAGCCGCGACAAGAGCGCATGGGTGGAAAATCGAAAACTAAAACTTCATCACTAAGCGGCCGATTCTTTCGGCGTTATCCCTGCACATACATTTAGTGCAGTATTCTATTTCCTTTTTTTAAAAAAAAGTTATCGAATTATTGCACCTTCGCTTTGAAGCCTTTAGTGAGAGTCATGCAAGAGTTGCAGGGATAAAAAGGAGTTACGTATCTATACTGCTACTTCTCAATTTGACGCTGAAATCAGTACCTGGCAAACCTATATTCCTATACGAGCTTCCTTGCCTCAAGCTTGCTAGCATCCGACATGTAATGAAAACCGATATCGCTAATCGAGCCTTCGTGACAGTATTGCCGAACTTTGCTTCTTGATCAGTTCTCTCACGAGTTACAAACGGTCAAAAACACTGCCTTAACTATCAAAGCCAATGATTAGAAACTTAAAATGAAAATGTTACTAGCGGTCCGTAGTTTATGCGTGCGGGTAGTATCCAGGAGCCCAGATCTGGAACCTTCCCCAACTGATCCGCTGGTTTATAATTTATTATTACTATTATATTGTAATTATTACATTATTAAAGTAATTTATCTCATCCAAGTCGGTTTCTCCAGTCTTGGCATGGTATGTTCCTCTCAACCATTCCCATATCGACACCCTTCTGCCATGTTTTTCCTGTACGATCACAGAATTTGTTTCAACGTCTATTTTTATTCTTTCTAAGTATATTACCATGCAATTTAGATGCTTTTCTTCAAACTTATTAAATACGGTCGTACCCAAATCTAATTGATCATGCACACTTTTGATCTTCGAGTACCACGCAAAAACACATGGTACGGTGATGACGTGTGCACAAAAAGGGACCTTGGCAACAGTTGGACTGGTGACACCTAGCTACTGATACAAGGTATAGGCCTACTAGTAACACTTTCGTCTCATGTTTCTAATCAAGGTAAGGCCATACAGCATGGCTTGCCTTAACACATCCCACTGCTGTACAAGAAGCACCCGCTGGAGGTCAACAATCGTCCGTGATGGAAGCAGCAACCGTCGCACTATCCCTACGACAGCAATGCGTGATCCTGTCACAATTCCGCCCCAGACTAATTGGTCACATCCATCCCTTTCTACATTAATTGCAGCGTCTTTGGGGCACGCCTGAAGAACAAATTACAAGATCTACGAATCATTCGTGAATAGAACACTACACCATTGTTCCTGAATCCAATCATGGTGAGCAAGACGTCACATTCGATGAGCCAAGGGCGCCTTTGTGCAACAGGAGTGCATCTAAAGATTCGCTGAGCATACAGAGCAGCATCTCGAAGCCGACGATACACTGTCTGATGGAGGACGTGTGACCCCGAGGTTGCTGCGAAATCTATCCAGTGCAGGTCCTGTGCTGATGCACGTCTTTGGGCACTTAATACATGATAACGATAGTGAAGGGGTGTAAGGATTTTTGAGAGACTCTACTAGCCTTTTCCAACCAAATGTCAACCTCTCCTTCACGTGGTGCACCCTGTTTGCACGGACGAGCCTCTGGCAACTGAAAGATTCCCGGTATAAAGCTGGGTTCCCAAGGCGCATTCCTCGGCGCCTGTTAGGGGACGCCTCTCATCTTTGCCGCATAAGCTAGCAGGTACTGCGCGTCTCGACCCACCGCCAGGCGGTAGAAGATGAAGGGCGCGTTCTGCGTAACACGCGCCGTAGGAACGGACCTTAAAAGAGTCACCCACCGCTTGCCGAAAGGCCTCTGAAAGGAGGGCAGAAGAGCGAGGAGCGGGTCAAGGTACCCTCTTGTCCTTGGGGTTGGAAAGGGGGCGTCCATAAATTACGTGAGGTGAAATAGGGGAGGGGGGGTCCGGCGAAATCTCACCAGATCTCACCAAGGGGGAGGGGGGGGGGTCTACGGAAATCTCACGTGAGATTTTGCGAAAAATTTGGGAACAGTAGAGCAAAAAAAAAAGTGTACAATTTGCGGCAAAGTCGATTTTAGGAGGGTATTTCGTCAAAAAAGTTAGGGGGTGACCTAAAAAAAAAAAGGTCTACAAAAGTTTCCAGGGCGATTTCTAGGGAGGGTTCTCACAGACCAGATCTCACCAGAGGGGGGTGGGGGTCCGGCCAGATCTCATGAAATCTCACCAGGGGGGAGGGGGGGGTCCAGAAATCCGGAAAAACACCTCACGTAATTTGTGGATGCCCCCAAACATCCCTAAAGGCGGATGAATCAGAAATGATCAACGGCATGGGAATGCAGAAGGCAACGGGAAAGAACTGCATTAAAGACCCAAAGGGCATCCCGAAGGACATATATCATGATGGCTTCTTCCCGGGTAAAATATTCCGGAAGTAAAACAGTCCCCCAATCGGATCTCAGGGTGGGGACTACTCAGGAAGGAGTCATCAGAATGGATAGAAACATTCTACGAGTCGGAGCGTGGAATGTTAGAAGTCTGAATAGGGCAGGTAAATTAGAAAACTTAAAAAGGGAGATGGAACAACTTAAGTTAGATGTTGTTAGGATTAGCGAGATTAAATGAAAGGACGCACAGGATTTATGGTCTGGGGAACACAGGATAATTAACACACAAGCTTTCAATAGAGTCACTGGTGTAGGATTTGTAATTAGTAAGAAAGTAGGGAAACGAGTGAGTTATTATGAACAGTTTATGACAGGATTATTTTGATGAAGGTAGAAACTAAGCCCATCCCGACCACATTAGTACAAGTGTATCTGCCAACGTCACAGGAAGATGACGAAGAAAGAGAAAATATACGCCGAAATTGAAGAATTAATCCAATATGTGAAGGGGGAGGAAAATCTAATAATCATGGTTGATTGGAATGCAATAGTGGGAGAAGGAAAAGAGGGGAATATTGTAGGAAGTTTTGGTCTAGGGGAAAGAAACGAGCGAGGAAGCAGGTTGTCAGAATTTTGTGAACGATATTAGCTAGATAAGACAAACACACTGTTTAAGAACCATGCAAGAAGGATATACACCTGGAAACGTCCTGGGGATACAGGCAGATATCAGCTAGATTATATCACGGTCAAACAGAGATTCAGGAATCAACTTCTAGATTGTAAAGTGTACCCAGAAGCAGACATAGACTCTGGCCATAGTAATGAAGTGCAGGTTTAAATTCAAGCGAATACGGAAGCAGTATAAAGACTGGAAGTGAATAAACTGAAACAATCTAGCACGAGAGAAAAATGTGTAGAAATGGTAGACTTAGGTCTAAAAAGTAACTCTGAAAGGAGTTCAACCGAGGACAAATGGAATGCATTAAAAATAATAAAAGCTGGTAAAGAAACATTAGGCTTTAGGGAACAAGCTGCCCGAAAACCTTGGATCACAGTAGAAATTTTGGAGCTGATGGATCAGAGGAGAAGGTACAAAATACTCAGGATGAAGCAGGAAGAGAGCAATACAGGTAATTTAGAAGTCAAATAAATAGAAGATGCAAAAGAAAAATGGCTAGAAGAAATATGTGAAGAAGTAGAAAAGGAAATGGTCGTAAGTAAAGTAGATGTTGTGTATAGTAAGATCAAACAGAATTTAGGAGAAATGAACATAAGAGGTGGGAACATTAAAGCTGACGACGGGAACCCTCTTTTAAGCTCAGACGATAGAGCTAACCGATGGAAAGAATACATTGAGAAACTGTACAATGGGGATGACTTGAACAATAGTGTAATGGAAAAGAAAGGCGATGTCGACGCTGATGACTTAGGAGATCCTGTTTTGAGGACACAATTTAATAAAGCTCTGAATGACTTGAAAGCAAATAAGGTAGTTGGAATTGTTGAGATCCCTGCAGAACTTCTTAAATCCCTGGCAGAAGAATGAATCGAAAGATTATTCAAGCTGATATCAAAAAGTTATGAAACAGGAGAAATTCCAACTGATTTTGTTAGAGTATCGTTTGTTTATACTTATTTAATTTGAATTACTGCCTTCTATACTTCAATAATATCTCTGTTATATCTCTAGCTTAGTTTATACTCTGACCAATGTATAAACAGTTCAGTTGTTATTCCGTGCTAAGCTGCTCTCGGCTACATTTCTGTTGTGCGGTTATATGTATTTCTAATACATAATGAATACGTATCGTGTTCAATAATTGCTTGTATCATATTTAAAAATCTTAACAGGTTATGGGCCCAGTAGCCAGGTATATGTAAAGGCGATAAATATCTGAGGAAAGTAAAACTTACAACCTAGGCAACACGCGGCATTTAAAAGTGCGAAAATATGAGCTCAAGCAATCAATTAACTTTGATAGAAAAACTCACTGGTCGGGAAAACTACTCGACATGGAGATTTGCCGTCAAAACCTATCTGGAACACGAAGGACTGTGGAATTGCATTGAAGATGCGAGTGATGATCACGTTGATCCCAAACGCGATTTGAAAGCCAAGTCAAAAATTATTTTGCTAGTGGATTCAATCAACTACGTCCACATTAAGGAAGCAAAGACAGCGAAAGAAGTTTTGGAACAACTTAGCAAACGCTTTCGATGATTCTGGATTAACGCGTCGAGTGGGCTTATTTCGTGATCTGTGCACAACGCTAGTCGGATGTCGAAATGTAGAAGAGTATGTTAGCAAAATCATGACAACAGCACACAAGTTGAGAAATATTGGATTTAAAGTAGACGACGAGTGGCTTGGAACTCTGCTTCTCTCCGGTCTACCAGATTCATACAAACCGATGATAATTGCCATCGAAAGTTCCGGTATGAAAATAAGTGCTGACTCCGTAAAGGCTAAAATTTTACAAGATGTAAAAATAAATGATGGTGAAACATCAGCTTTTGCCGTAAATTATAAGAACAACAAAGGCTTCAAGAAACAATTTCAAAAAGGACCTCGTTGCTACACTTGTAATAAACATGGCCACTTGAGTGCACAGTGCAAGTCTAAAGCAAAGAAGAAACACAAAGTTGAAAATCAGGAAAGCTCAAGCTATGCCGCTGCTTTCATAGCTCCAGTGAGTAACAGTGATTCCTGGTATATAGACTCCGGTGCTTCTATGAACATGACCATGCACAGAAATATACTACAAGAAGAAACAGTACCTCTCATCAACTCAATTAAGGTTGCAAATGACAAACGCTTATCAGTAAAAGGCTCAGGTAAGCTGAGTTTAAATGTGTGTGACGCTAATGGCCAATGTAAGAAAATTTTGTTTCAAAATGTTCTGTATGTGCCAGAGTTGTCAACAAATCAATTATCTGTCAGTCAGATAATTAGAAATGGTGGTCAAGTAAAGTTCAATAGTAAGGGCTGTATAATAATAAACAGGAATAATGAAATAGTTGGGACAGCCAGTTTAATCAACAATATGTATAGATTAAATGTATATAATCATCAAGCATACATATCTGATGTTGATGAGCAAGACATTTTCTTATGGCACCAAAGAATGGGTCATTTGAACTTTAATGATCTGCAGAAAATAGTGGAGAATGCAGAAGGTGTAAAATTGTCCAAGAAACCAGACAAACTAGTTTGTACAACTTGCTTAGAAGGAAAACAAAACAGGTTACCTTTAAAATACAATGGATCCAAAGCTACAAGGTTACTTGAACTAGTACACTCTGACATTTGTGGTCCAATGGAAACCATGTCATTAGGAGGTGCTAAATATTTTATGACATTCATTGATGACTATTCAAGAAAGGTATTTGTTTATTTTCTCCATAAAAAGTCAGAAGCTTTTGAAAAGTTCAAACATTTTAAAATGCAAGTTGAAAAACAATTAGAATGTAACATAAAATGTTTACGCTCAGACAATGGCCTTGAATATGTTAACAACAACTTTTCTGAGTTCTTACAAGGTGCTGGAATAATCCATCATACAACCACACCATATACTGAACAAAATGGCGTTGCTGAACGAATTAACTGGACATTAGTGGAAAGAGCAAAATGTATGTTGATCAATGCTAATCTTCCTAAGCTATACTGGGCTGAAGCTGTACATACTGCTGCTTACCTCATCAACAGAGCTCCAACTCGATCACTGACATTTAAAACACCAGAAGAAATGTGGTCAGGAAGAAAACCATATGTGAGTAATTTAAGAATATTTGGCTGTGATGCGATGATACATCTCCCTAAAGAAAAACGAAGCAAATGGGATCCTAAAGCAAAGAAAGCTAAATTTGTTGGATACTGTGAGAATTCAAAAAGTTACAGGTTTATAATACCTCCTTCTCAGTAATCAAAAGCAGAGATGCTGTTTTTCTGGAATCTACTGTCAAAAGAAATTATCTCCCTGTTGATTTGACAGAATTAATGTGTGATACATCATCTGAATTAAATGACAATCATACATCAGAGAGCTCCGGTGACAAATCAGATTCCAAAATTACTACTGCTGAATACTTTTCTGATATCAATACTAGCAGTGATTATAAACCAGAAGTGACTGTTGAGACACCTTTACCCTCAAATATGACTCTGAGACCTAGAAATAAACAAATGCTCTCTAAAGAAAAAGATAAAGTTGAGAAGGATTACCTGTGCTACTGTGCAGATGCAATAATTCCTATTCCACAAAACTACAATGAAGCAATAACATCAACTGATTCAGAAAAGTGGAAGATGTCTATAAACAAGGAATTAAAATCTCATCATCAAAATGGAACATGGATATTGGTAGAAAAGTCTCAGGATGCAAAAGTAACAGGATGTAAATGTGTGTTCTGCATTAAGGATGAACCAACTGGTCCAGGTTACAAATTCAGACTTAGTGCAAAGATATATACTCAAACTGAAGGAATTGATTATGATGAGACTTTCTCAACAACAGTAAGTGAATTGAAAGAGAATATTCTTATGACACCACCAGAGGGACTAGACTGCAAACCAAATATGGTATGTAAAACCAAATCTTTATATGGCTTAAAACAAGCTCCTAGATACTGGAATACAAAATTCAATTCAATTTTAAATAAATTTGGTTTTGTGAAAAGCAAAGCAGATCAGTGTGTTTATACTGAACAAATCAATGACATCAATTGTTATCTTTGTCTGCATGTTGATGATGGACTTTTGATTTGTAAAGATAAGACTGTTTTGAATGAAGTAATTAATGACCTGCAAAAGAATTTTGATTTGAAGATTTACCCTCTTACTAATTTTGTTGGCATGCAAACAGAGAGATTTAAAGACTTTATACAACAAAATGAGTATGTAGAACAATTGTTGAGGAAATTTGATATGATAGATGCCAATCCTAACAGTACTCCTCCTGATCCACATGTGAGACTTTCAAAGGTTAATGGAGTACCTGAGAAAAATCACCCATACAGAGATGCAGTGGGATGCAGCAATAGTAAGCAGACCAGATGTTATGTTTGCTGTAAGTCAGGTGAATCGACTTCTACATTCTTATGATGATTCTCACTGGACTGTTGTCAAGAAAATACTAAAATATTTGAAAGAAAGCAAGAATTATGGATTGTGCTACTTACCTAACACAAACACTACAGACTTAGTTGGGTACAGTGATGATGTCTTTGCCAGTGACATTTTATTTCTTAAAAATACAGCAACTGTTACTTGAACAACAGTGATAATAAACATTGGTTTATAATTGTTTCAAGAAGGCTGTAACTCGGTGGGAGTGTTAGAGTATCATTTGTTTATACTTATTTAATTTGAATTAATGCCTTCTATACTTCAATAATATCTCTGTTATACCTCTAGCTTAGTTTACACTCTGACCAATGTATAAACAGTTCAGTTGTTATTCCGTGCTAAGCTGCTCTCGGCTACATTTCTGTTGTGCGGTTATATGTATTTCTAATACATAATAAATACGTATCGTGTTCAATAATTGCTTGTATCATATTTAAAAATCTTAACAGATTTTAATAAAAAATATCATCTTCACACTTCCAAAGAATGCACAAGCCTACAAATGTGAGAATTTTCGCACCATTAGTCTAACATCACATGCTTCAAAATTACTGACCAGAATAATATACAGAAGGATGGAAAGGGTAGTAGAAGAGATAGTAAGTGTAGATCAGTTTGGGTTTAGGAAAAATTGCGGTACGAGGAAAACAATTCTGTCTTTAAGATTAATACTTGAAGGGCGGATCAAGAAAAACAAAGATACTTGTATGGCGTTTGTTGATTTATAAAAAGCTTTTGATAATGTTAGGTGGGACAAGATGCTCAAAATTTTAAAGAAGTCAGGTCTAAAGTACCGAGATAGAAGAATACTCTATCCCCTTATATAAAACGCTAACGTGGAGTCTGGATGCGTCGTCTATAGCTGCTACATCTATTGGCTAGAGAACGGTCACGTGCCAGCTTTCACTCGACAATCAACAGCCACCATATTACATTCCTTCCATCATCTTACTTTTCGTTCATTTACAGCTAGACTCAGAAATTCATGTAAGGAGAAGGAGATTCAATATTTACGCTATTTTATCTGTATCAGTTAGATACAGAAATGGATAGGGGGATTCAATATTTACGCTATTTTATCTGTATTAGTTATAAGGACTATGTTAAACCATAACCTAAGACTTTTTTTGGCAGACGATAAGAAACAATGAAATTTTTAATTAACTCGTAGAAACATAATGCGAAATGTATTAGTCAAATAAATAACAGTTATCCGTTTTCGAAATTATAGTCCCCGTCATCTAAAGTGAAATGCATTTATTTTAAAATCCTAACCAAATATTCGGATAATCTAACCAGAGTAATGTATTCATGTAACGAAAGATATCATTAAAGAAGGCTTATTCGTTTCTCCTTATAAGCTTTTCCGTACTAAATTCCTACTACCATTACATATGATACCCTTAGTTTTCGATACATGTATTAGCTATTAAATGAGATTTATGATAACCTTTTTATCAGATCAATTTATAAATGGCAATTCTACAACGATATTCTTGCATCCAAATAGTGGCGAGCAGAGATATTAGAGATTATTTACACAGCAAATAAATCGTGATCACTGGAAATCACGATTCCGCCAGGAATTGCCGTGGTAAAACGCAAGACTCCTCTAGAAATACTTTCCGAAATACATTTAACTGTATTATGCCGGTCCAGGCTGTAATACAACCTAATTCCTGCTTGAAAATAATGGTACAGGCTGTATTACAACGAAATTACTGCTTGAAAATAATATGTCTTGCGACTGGCTACAGCAGTTTTACTACGCCATTACTGAATGTTATTTTGGCGGAATCGCGATCTCCAGGAGACCTGATCGTTATTCATTTTTCCTTACAAGGTTTTCCTGAATAAATTCCTACTACCACCATACCCATCATTATTCATATGAGGGTAATAGAAGCTGTGATTTTCGAACGCAATATTAGTGGAGGTTGTGGTTAAGGTGACCAGAATCGCAACTGACATTTTGTTAGAGCATAATTCACTCTGAAATCAGTTTTACAAACCAATTAAACTTCTTTCATAAGCGCCATATTACTAAATGCGGGTGGAAGTAGTTCCATATTTAACGTGCTGATTTGGGCCTGGACCAGGAATAACACTGATATTACATGGATAGCAAAAGTTTATGGGATTCCTATTTTGATTTAATTTCATTGGTTCTTTACTTCCGGCGTCATTAATTCAGTAGAAGTTACTACTGTATGGCTATGTGAACTGCAAATGAAATATGTAGAACATTGCAAAATCAATACCATTATCATTATGTAATATCAATACTGTATAATTAACCAACTGAAAAAAAAATGAACTGCCAGAATATTGCGTTCAAACCGTCATTTTTGACGGACTCGAAGCTAGTAACCTATATAAGAATCAAGTGGCTATAATAAAAGTAGAGAATCACGAGAGACATGCATCAGTTAAAAAGGGTGTAAGACAAGGTTGTAGTCTATCCACGTTAATATTCAACTTGTATGTAGAAGAAGCAATAAAGGAAATAAAAGAAATATTTTCAACTAGCAGTTGCCCGCGACTTCGTCCGCGTTGAAGAGTGTTGTAATATAAGATTAACTTGAGAGGTTTGGTTGCTCAGTGGTTAGGGCGTCCAACTGGAGATGGAAAAGTCCCCAGCTTGAATCCCAGTCTCGGAGAGGATTTTCAAAGGCTCTTAGCTCGACCTTCACATCTGGCATAGGTTGTGTGACGTGAATTAAGCCACAATGCTCACTTGGTTCTGATTCCGTGTTCAACTGTGGGTCCTCTATGTCCGGTAGGATTACTGGGTTACGTTAAGAGGCTACGAAAGGGACCGATTGCGGAGACGTAAAGAAGCCTTGTCACCAGGTCAATACGACCATATAATTTATTTTAGAGCTATTTTTATTAGTAATAGTAGTAATAAATGTTGCAATAAAATAACAAAAATCTATTTATGTTCCACAACTACTTCACTGAAATTTTAAAACGGTAAAAATATTCTGTTTGTAAGGAGTATTTTCAGTTTAATATATCCGTATATACAATATTGAGGATTTGTCTCCTAGGTTTTGGCTATTTTCATAGCCCTAGTATTCTTACATTTCTTTGAAAGATTTGAATTTCGTTTACCCAGCATCTCTTAAAAATACTAATTTCATCTCGCGAATAAAAATGAGTATAATTAATGGGAGCTCAAAACGTCAAAATATTAGCAATACATTGATGGAATCGACTAAATATCAACAACAACAAAAATACTAACATCAAAACAGTAAATAAATACTTAAGTGGCCCAAGGACGTTCATTTCCGTTAATAAAATTACAATACTAAAAATGAATATTTTGATTTGCATTGAATATCTGAAAAAAATCTTAAAAAAGAACTTAATTTGCTGTTTGAATATTTATTTTTTTAAGGATATATTGGTTTCATCAACAGAAAATTACATATTATAGTAGTAAGTAGGCCTATAATAGTAATTGATTCTTTTATCCATAATGATCAGTGGTATTGTGGTAATGGTTTCTCTATCTGTGGAAACAACTGAATTGCCTGTAGACCAGTTTACTATAGTTCATTCTTTTCGACCCATTAATTCTGCGCTAAAATATGAATTTCAATGTTGAAGTAGTAACAGATTGTTTCTTCATAATTGGTTTCTCACTCTACAAAGAGAATTGAATTACTACCGGCGAATTACCACTCCGCTTGTCCGCCACTCCATTATCTGAATAAAACATTGAGAAATTTCAAAAATTTACTTCGGGCAACGCCGCATGGTTCTGCTAAAACGTCCAAGATACTATAGATCTTTTGATACAATATCGGTACAAAGCGATACATGATGTCACTAAAATGGCGCTCATGAAAGAAGCTTAAATAACTAATAATGTTTCAGTTCTCATTCTGGCCCAGGCTGCGTTTTAAAATTACCGCTAGAAAATCAAAGCTTCTATCACTCGCACATTAATACATTCACTATATTGTATGTTAGTGACGTCATGAATAGCGAAATAAAATTGACTTATTATTAACACAGTAAATTAAATACTGAATACATCTAAAACTACATTCAGCCGCATGAACTATGTCGTCAGCTTCATGACAGTTATTGAGGTAACGTAATTAAAAAATTTATACTAAAATGCTTTTAACTTACAGTGTACAACGGAATGTCCGCAATTCTCTACGGTCGTTAATAGTGCTGGTCAAATTTACATCGCGATAAAGTGACTTTTATTGCTCGTGATTTAGTAAGGTGTATAATGAAATTAATTGTGATAGTAATTTATGATATACTAATTAGGAATTTTGATATAAAAAATTCTGTTACTACTCGAAATGTAGTTCCAGAGCATTTAATGTGTTGAGATGTGTTCGTATCGTTTGATTTTGTAGCGGCAATATTAGCAGAAATAGTGGTTTGGTTGAAATGCTGCCTGGACCAGAATGTTTTTGTTACAGCAGAACACAGAAGTTATTATTAGTAATAAGTAAGCAGCTTTCATATGTTCCGTGCAAATGAGGTGTATTGTGTTGTAAACGACTTCTAGTGTTACTTCATGAAACAATAAGCTTATACATTAGCCCATTGAATACATTCGTTTTAAGTGTAGCATTCGATAGATATTTGCAGAATATTGAACAGTGAGTAAAAAGCAGTACTATTTTTACAAAAATTCTGAACGAAAAATAAGACGGTTTAGTTAAGTTTTAAATTTTGGCAAAAGTAATTTGTAATACAGAGACTGTGTAGGAACAAAAAAGAAACAGGAAATAAATTAAACCTAGATAGAATGGAATCCTTTACTTTTTTATAAATACGACATATGGGGCACGACCATTTTGCACTTTAAGTGAACCGACTTTCGTGCTGGTATACTTATAGCATTTTACTTTTTTTCCAAGCTTTGATTTTTTTATATTTCTTATAACGCATATATTACGAACGAAATTATGGTGTAATATTTGATATGTCATGCTATTTTATGTACACAAATGAAAACATCTCTTTGCGAACTTGACAACAGTACCTACCTTTTTTTATTTTTAATTTAAGGTATAGTACAGATTTATATTTCCTGCTCCCAAAATATTATTTGTCTCGTGCGTCGGTTTTATGGCTTTTAAACTAAACACAAACTTGCATATGTAAGAAGGTATCTGCTTTTATTTCTGAAAAGTAGTGTTTGTGATTTACGTAAAAAGCAAAGAGTAAACGTGGCACGGTTATCTACGAAGTAGGAAACTCTTTGTTGCTTCCGAATCGATATTAACGGCAATTTCTAAAAGAACTATGAGTTTTTGTGGGATAAAATCTATCCTATTGCACTTCGCACGCAATTAACTGACTTCATGCTAAATTTCATTTAAATATGTTGAGTTATTAAGGCGTGATTGATTGCAGACGTACATCCAAACACACATCCGAACTTTCTCATTTTCTCATTTATAGATTGCCGTAAGTTTTCTATGAGAAAAATCACTATGCTAAGATTTGCTGATGACATTGTCTTGTTAGCAGAACAGGCTGAGGATATTGAGAAGTTATTAAATATCATGAACAAAATACTGAAGGAAGATGGACTGAATATAAATCAAAGCAAGATAAAACTGATGAAATGTAGCAGAAATGATACCAATACTAGTAGATTAAATATAAAAATAGGATCGCATGCAATAGGAGAAGTAAGTGAATTCTGTTACTTGGGAAACAAAATTACAACCGATGGCCGAAGCAGGAATGATGTTAAAAGCAGAATAGCACTAGCAAAAAGAGCCTTCAAAAAAAGAGAAACCTTTTAGTTTCAAATATTGATCTAGGAATTAGAAAGAACTTTTTAAAAATGTGTGGAGCACAGCACTTTACGGTAGCGAAACATGGAATTTAGGAATACCGAAAAAGAAAGAAAGCATTTGAAATGTGGTGCTACAGAAGAATGTTGAAAATTAAGTGGACTGACAAAGTAAGAAATGAACGAGTTTTGGAAATGATGGGTGAGGAAAGAAGTTTGTGGAAGAAGCATACAGAAAGAAGAGACAGACTGGTAGGTCATATTTTGAGACATGCTGGATTGGTTAATTTGCTGGTGAGGGAACAGTCGAAGGTAAGAACTATTTGACAATATTAAAAAAATATTATAAATTGAACTCATTCTCATAGATTAATGCTTCAGGAAGCTAATTTTTTCAATTTTGAAAAGAAAAGTGGATTATTTTTAATAAAAAAAGCGAAATAAAAATTATACTTTTCTTACCTCTGGTCACGTGACAGAAAACGCTCTAGGATTGGTGGTCGCTTGAGTGACGTCACACGTCTGTAAACGCTGCGGCTAGGAATGGAGCGTTTCCTATTATCCAAGTTTTCAACTACTTTTTATTGTTTGTTGCTGGTCATTTCTTGTTATTAATGAAATTTCATTTTGAATACAAAATCGAGAACATTGTGTAAAAGCCTACAGCGGAAAAATAACGAAATTTGTGGGGCTGGCTATAGAAAAAAAACCTAACTTTTATTCTACTGAGCTTAAAAATGTAACAGCTTCTATTTGAGACTCATTTATATTTAAATTGAAGGTTAGAGATTGATTGTTTTGCGTTAGCAAACCATACATCGAAAAATTCTTTACGCGAAATTTGTGCAGTCATGCTGAAAATAAAGAAAAGTTGTATGGGTGTCGCAAATATGCGCAAAAAAATTAAGGTATTTCTTGTAGCTAATAAGCAGCTCTTTCAAATAAATATAGTAAGAGATCGGTACAATGTGGTATAATGAACTAAAACTCAACATGAAATTGGCTCAGTAGTTTTTTTTTTAACTAAAAATAATCTCGTACTGTTTTAATGATGCTATTGTATCACGGGAAAATCATGCGTAAACTTACCTTGAAGCTCGCCAAAAGCAATAGCAACACACAAATCACTACTAACACGCAGAAATACAGCGTAATCATCGATCAAACTCAATGGATTAGCGCGGCCGACTGAAGCGCTTGTTCGGTGGATCACAGGAAGCCCATTGTTCAAACTATTTTTTCTATTGTTAGGCGTGAATTCGTTGAAAATAAACCTTTGTTCCGAGTAGTATGGTTCATCTACTTTGAATATAAATAACTATTTTGCCTGCGTAGACAATTATCAAAACTGACTTTTGTCCCTCTAGATTTAGAAAATATCACACTGTGTGGCGTCCTCCCGGATGCGAGGCCAGAGCGTTAACCGCTCACTCACCACGCTCGGAACAACTGGATGTTGTGGGCCATTTTTCTTAATTGCAGATTAAAGATTATGGATAAATAATATTTTTTGTCAATAAAACTGAATTTGTTTGTTTATTCATTTAACTACCTCGTTTCACTTCATCTCACATGAAGAAACTGTGAAGTGTTCACTATTAACATAAAGTGAAGCAATTAAGAAGTAGTGTCAGGATAGCTGCGTGATTGAAGAGTGGTAATGGAATTCAGAACGTCCTAAGTTCGAAGAACCTTGGTTGGGATAATATTTTTTTGTGTGAATTTTTTTCGGTATTTGTTTGCTGTTTTTTGCGCTACCATGTTTTTATTCTAAGAATTCATAATAGTGGCTAAGAGTCATGCAAGTGTTTGAAACAAATTGCTATCATACATGAAAAGTTTTTATTTTTAAACTTACCAGAGAGGGAATATCATGCAAAAAATACAGGTACACGGCCGTGAACAATGGAATTTATTTTAGATGTGACATCACATGCAGAAATTTCATGCTAATCTTGCAACAGTTCCGGAACGCTTTGTGTTCTTTTCGTTGGAATTTTTACGTGACGATACCTTCTTTACATAACTGCGTCTATTAGGCGATATTTACTTTTAATGTGCAAGTCATTTTCATTTTAAAAACTTTTTTTCGGTGTCCAATTTCCTTTTTGAAATCTTCTTTGGTTGTTTCAAATGGTTGTAATTCTCTTGTTATCCAAACATTTGTGAAGTCTTCAGAAAAAATAAAAGAAAAATTAAATTGATTTTCTGGTGGATTTTCGGGAAAAAACTATAATGCAATCCAACCAACAGCAACTAGTATCCAAAGAAAATGACAAAAGAAAACCAACTGAAAATATTCCGAAGCGAGGATCGAACCTCAGGACCAACCCTAATAATTCTCGCCTTAAACAACGTATTACATTTACTCTACGAAATTGCGGTGTAAATGAGATTCACAGAAAATCGTAAGTGACTTTGTTGCAATATCAAATTGAAGTTGTTACATTTTTATGCTCCACAGAATAAAACTCAGTGGTTGTTTCTATAGCTAGGCCCACAAATAAGGCGTCTACTTTCAATATTTTTCCGCTGTAGGCTTTTCCAAATTGTTTTCGATTTTATATTCAAAACGAACCTTCATTAATAACACGAAATAACCAGCAACAAACAATAAAAAAATAGTTGAAAACTTGGGTAATAGGAAACGCTCCATTCCCAGCGGCAGCGTTTACAGACGGGTGACGTCACGACTGCCGTTGCACGCGCCAGGCAGCAAATGAGCGTTTTGGCGGGCTTTTAAAAATCTTTAAATTTTAACTTTGAATTTTTCGCAAAATAATGCACTTTTGTCAAAAAATCTCTTCACTCGGTGAATAAGGTGTACCAATAAACAATTTAAAACCATTTTCAAGAAGTAGTCAATTACCCTATTGAGGACGTGGGTTGTAAAGGGTATGTAGAGATGAAGAGGTTAGTACAGGATAGGAAGGGATGGAGGATTGCATCAAACAAGTCGAAAGATTGACGCAGCAAAAAAAAAAAAACATCGGATATTGGTTAATCCTTCTCGGAAGGCACTGCTTTGTAAGCCGTGCCAACGAGCGTGTCACCGAGCATAAAGTCTGCGCCGATAGTTCTGTATTACGGTCTTTTAAGATCTATAAAATCTATAATCAAACAAAATATGAGCTTGATTTCAATCGTTAGTTCACACTATCGGTTGCTAAGAACGATTAACAATTATTGACAATTCTGTAATGCATTAACACCATACCCTCAAACTTTAACAAAACACCAATATAAGGAAAAATCAACAAATAGTAAAAAGTGGCAAAAATTCTTAGATATTTTAACAAAATTCGAAAATCCTAACTTATTATAAAAATCCGTAGATCTACGGATAAATCCGTAGAAATGGCAGCACTGTATAGCAGCCCTTTTTTAGAAGCCTCCCCAATTCCTGTATTTGATACGCAAAATGAGGGTCCCATACTACACTACCATATTCGAGCACTGATCTGACCTAAACTTTGTAACCCAGTTCCTTTACTTCTCTCGTGTATCCCCTCATCTCTCTCTCCAACAAGTGCAGAATTTTGAAACCTTTTCCTACCACCTGTCCAATGTATCCTGCCCAGTTAAGCTTGTTATCAAATGTAATGCCAAGATATTTACATTTCAAGTCTTCAGCAAGCAATTCTTTCCTCGCATTACAATCCTAATCAACCTTTTGTTTTTTATTTGGGTATTTAATAATATGCATTTATCTTCATCCCATGTTTAGCAATCCAACTAGATATCCTATCCAGATCACCCTGCAAATGTTTACAGTCCTCATCAAGCAAATGTCCTCAATATCAATGGAATAGAAATAAAATAACTACATTTATTGGACAGATCAAGAAACGACACAAAAATAAAAACAAAAGTATTTTATTTTAATTTAGGCTGGAATGCGTTTTTCCAGATTTTCCTCCAGATCTTCCAGTTCCCCCCCCCCCCAAAAAAGAGAAAACATTCAGTTATTTCCATCCCAGGAACATAAAAAATTACGCGTATCCATTGTTTGAATTGTGAATTATGGTCTCGAGTTCATACAAAAGAAAAGTTCGTTCAGTTTTTTCCGAATTTTCCTGGTAACTGTTCCAATTTTTCAGTCACTAGAAACCTTATTCGGACTGTTATGAACATTTAAAAAAATATCCAAATCGGTCCAGAGAAAAAAGTATTTTTTTCGAATTTACCCAATCTTCAGGAAACTTTTCCAATGTTTCTTCTTCTAAAACCCGTATTCATATTATTACGATTTAAAAAAAAAAAAAAATTAGCCAATTCGGTACAGCAGTTCTCAAGTGACGCACTTACCAACGAACGGTATTTAATTTTTATTTATATAGAGTAAAGAATCTTTTATTAAATGTAATAGAAAATAGACTTCTTTGTCTAAAACAATTAATAAAAACAGAAATTGTTATTTAGTTTGTACTAAAAATCACATATTTATCTTTAACTCTTATAAATAAAAATACCTTTTCTAAATCTTACCAAACTAATCACTATTTTCTGAGCAAGACAAATATATGATCTTGGAAGTGATGAATAATTTTCCTAAAAAGCTGAAGGAATTTAAAATTAAAATTCGTAAATCATTAAAGTAGATGGGGAGGAATTTTGAAAGTATAGAAGATAATTATAATAAAAAAAAAATTCGTGTAATAAACTGAAATTGCCACCGCAGCATGCGATTCGCCCCAATTCAATTCAATAACGTTGGCAAATAATTTTTTGGTTATTTTCGAGTTGGCGATACCGCTGCCTCGCGACTGTTAACGTGTCGTCATCGTGACGTCACGTTCACGTACAGTCATTTTTTGTGGCTATTGTGCCCTCGCTACGCTCGGTCACAATAATTTAAAGCTGTACAATATCAACATAAACTGATATCCCGAAGGTGCATCAGATGCAGGCGGCCGCAGATGTCCGATAACACAACCAGATGTTCAACTATATTTTCTAATATTTCTATGATGAAATGCGAGCTTCACCTCAAACATTGATCATCTGGTTGTGCTATCGGACATCTGCGGCCGCTTACCAGCGGCCGCCTGCATCTGATGCACCTTCGGGATATCAGTTTATGTTGATATTGTACAGCTTTAAATTATTGTGACCGAGCGTAGCGAGGGCACAACAGCCACAAAAAATGACTGTACGTGAACGTGACGTCACGATGACGACACGTTAACAGTCGCGAGGCAGCGGTATCGCCAACTCGAAAATAACCAATTTTTTTACCCGCCCTACACCCTTTTCTTGTGCTTTAATTACGCGCTCTTCCGCATTGATGGCAGCGCACCACAGAACTCCTTCGTGTCGATTATGAGGATAATGTCTGGCTTTATACATGATGGACGCCAACAAAGTATTTGATTTTTGGAGATAGACTTCTTGGCAAAGTTTTAGTCTCCAGTCTTCAGCGAGTCAGTGGTTTTATCCAAGCCAGAGACAGATCGATGATGAAATCTCGACGTCGAACTGCATTATAATTTCAACACACTGGCCTTTAACAAAATCCCAATAAATCCATTTATTTCGGTTGTACCTTTTGGTTTAACACCTCTTTCTCTACCTCGACTGGGTAATTCGTTGCATTAGACTTCTTTAGATAGACACTTTATATAAACACTTCAACAGCGAGAAGCAATTTACAATTAGATTTCCATTAGGTTTAACAAATATTATGCAGCTCAGGATACCGAACTAAAACGAGGATATTATTTTGCATCAGACAGCTGAAAAAGTAGGAATAACGTATTTTTCATCCACCTGCTTGTTTCGTCAAACGCGATTCACGCAAAAACTGAAGGTAAAAGTTTCCGGGAATTAGTATCCACTGAGAGGCAAGTTATTTCTCGCAGTCGAAATGTTTGCCTTGGTACGTACCAAAGGCATCATCTTCAGTCTTTCCATTCATTTGTGAGAGCTGTGACCATACTGGATTTCTGACTGTATTTCCGAACTTCTGACTATGCGATGACTGCAAATTAGAAATTCAAATCATCTGTGAGAGAAACTTCATCTCGTAACCCTTCGTAAAATAATTTTTTTAAAAAAAAGTGAACGAAGTTACGAGAAAGTATGTTCATCAATAAAAGTTTCTAATCTCTACTAGATATTACGACCTTAGTAACCTTGTAAATGTCACAAGATTGAGAATCTATGTAATTAATAATATCGGGGCGAAAGGATCATTATGAAGAAAGTTATCGTGTTCTAATCATTCCAGCTGGAAGGAAACGACGTTATGCAAACTCCTACACAAGGTTGTTTTAATTTGTGTTTCGCTTGCTCTCACTTGCGAGACGACAGAGTTTCATACAAAAGTATGCATCACGTAGAACGCAACAACTATGAGAAAACAAGCGGTTTGTAAGTCAGCAACATGTATTTACAAAGATTATTTACGCAAATTGCAAGTAGACGAAATGGGCAACAGAAGTCAAGAACGTGTTGTGGAACTGGATATCTCCAAGCTATCTAACAGTTTTAGACGCAGAATGATGGTTGGTGAATAACGTAACAACTATTCTGTTAGATCAAAATGTGATTCTGTTGAATGGAGGAATTTTTAAGAGGTACGAAGCAAAAAAGCCAGGGCAGGAAATGCAAAACTGCAGTTAATGGAAGTGAGAACAAGAGTGCCACAGTGCTGTTCATTATTGTAAAGGCTCATATACGAGCAATAAACTTGGGTCACTTATTGAGCGAGTTGATCTCACTGTTCGTGTAAACACGTCTGGGGGCAAACCCGGACACTTGTGTCAGACACCAGGTTTTCCTGCAGTGTAAACAGTCAGTTCGCTTCTCTCAGTGAGTGCGTTGTTTTGTCCAACGTGCCGGAACTTTGTCCGACACTTCCTGAGAGAAAATGTCAGAAAGAAAAAACTAGCGGCATAAAACTGAAGAATTTACTTTAATTTCGGAGTTTGTCAGAATTGTGGGATGTAAAAAAATCACACTGCAACTGAAACAAAAACCAAAGTGCTCCACAGGAATTGGCTATTAAATTTAGCACCATTGCCAATGAAGAAATTGAGAACAGTTTCACCACAAAAAAGTAAGCAGTGATGGAGCAGACGATACGTACGAAAGTACGAGATGAGAGTTTTTCTACGCAGTAACTTTTATATCGTGCAGCCATTCAGACCCTTTAGGTACAGATAGGTTTAAGTAAAAAGCCCAATTGAAATAATTTGTTTATTTTTACTACGTTTAGATTAATGTTTACAAAATAATAATGTTGAAATGAATTTCTATTATCACGATACTTCTCCTTGTGGTGACATGAAGAAATCTTAAATTCCTCTTTGATTGCTTTAATTTTACGTTTTTTGATATGTAAAATGTTTTTACCTGTTCTCTAAAACCTCATTCACAAAAAGCCTTTCACTTTTCGTAAAAGAGTATTTTTTTCGGTTCTACTAATTCCAGCGTTCTCGAAATCCTCTACCGTCATTCTCAGAAAGTTTTCAAGCTAAGGTTTACTCATATAGTTATATATATATAATGAACACCCATCTCACTCATTCGTAATAATCCACTCTCTCGTTGAAACGTTTCTTTTCTTTTCTCTCCCTTTTTTGGATTAGACAGAAGTAATAAAACTGTAAAAACAGCAGCAAATTGTTTTTTCTTTTTTTGGTCGACATGTTTCACTACTTAGCGGTTGTTCCGGAATGTTGCAGCTCCTACACCATTGCGCCGTGTAAATACGTGTGACATTTTTTCTGAGAGTAAAAGCGATACTTTTCTCGGAACTAAGTGTCCCCCCAATAACGTGCGCCTCAATGTTAACAGATAAATAAGTTGATACTGAAATAAATGTCGCAAGTTTATTGCTCGTGTATACACAGCTTAATGAATGTTTTTGGATTTTTAGGGTGCGTCGATAGAATGAGATTGAATAATTCTGCAGCTAAGTTACAATCAGAAGCTAAGTTGTTTGCAGATGTCATTATATTGGGCAATAGGTATAATGTACTTTGAGAGAGGACCGTAAACTGCAACAGGGGAATATATAGAGGATATCTAGCTGGGTTCATAACCTTGGAATGAAGATGAGTGAGAAAACAATCAGCTTATTAGGTTGTAGACAGAAAAATAAAAGTTTTGTGTGATGATACGGTGGAGGTAAGTTGCTTTCTGCAGGCGAAGTAGAGCATAATAGGGGGGGAGGAGGGAGAGGGGAGAGGTTGCAGAAATCTTAGTCAGGCCCTTGCCTAGGAACTGGACCCAACATTATAATCAAATACAGAAGCTGGAGGCAGCGCAGCAAGATTTCGTTTCTGCACTCAGAAAAGGAATTGAGATTCATAGGAGGATAGAAGAAGAGAATGGCATATAAAACACCTATGATTGCGACTGGGTTGAACAATATGTGGAAGGAAAGAGGAACATGACCAGTAAAGTTTTTACGCATTTGAGAGTGGGGAAGTTTTCCTTTGTATGGAAGGTAGTTAAGGACTTGAATAAGTTATAAAAGATGAGATAGCTGTATGGTATGTAACAAAATGTCAATCTTATATGTATACCACGGGTGTTTGTGTGTGGTAGTAGCCTCTAGTCTCCCATCGTGCACTAAGGTTGCATGTCAGAAGCTGTGGGGATATGGGTGATATGGTGGTTGACAATGGTCGACCGAGGGTATTTTGTTATTTCGACCAAAGATGTGTGTGCCCTTATATTTCACCTTGTAAACACAACTACATAGCACAGATCACTGGTGTTTGTGCCTCGACTCTCCAAATTTTGAATTTGGTGGTTGCACGTGGGTAGCTGTGGGGGAGTGGGAGATATGAAGGTTGAAAGTAGGCGACGGAGGGAATTTTCGTATTTCGACCAAAGAGATGTGTTCCCTTTATTTCACTTTGCAGCAATAAATATCCTGCGCAGTTCACTGGTGTATGTGTGTGGTATTAGCCTCGATTCTCCCATCGTGCATTATGGTGGTTGCATGTTGGTAGCTATCAATGAAAATTCTTTATAAACACTAAGTCGCGGGCACCAGCTAGTAAATACTGTAAATAAAAGTTACGAACGGGAGGTGATGAACGATATATCTTAGATTGTAGAGATGTTTAAAAAAAATGATAAAAGCAGTTAGTTGGTGTGTACGAACATCGACACCTGCGTATGAGCTACGCTAAAATTAATTAATTAATTAATAACATCGAGTCAATAAAAACAAATAATGATAATCAAATGTCTGTAGAACTGTGTCTTACACGTGGAGGTTCTTGATACCACTTTTTTCCACCGCCCTTTCGGTTTTTGTACAACGGATTGCCGTCTTAATAATTGACTTTCACGGGTGTTAGTGGCATTTGTGCTATAGATATTTCTACCAACGCGAACTATGGATTCATCAAAACCAGTCATTGATCATCACCATAAAAGCTATATGTACATAATCATGAATCTTTATATCGCAAAAGAACACTTGGGAAGGTGTCAACAGTTCCGCAATTTCAAACTAAAATGGAATGTCGTTTCGTGGTTGTTTTTTCGTTATGGTTACTAGCATTCAATTAATTAAAACCACCTCGTACTATTTGCACACAATTCCTATAGAAGGAAAGTGATTAATAATATTATCTTTCTTAATTTCAATACAATCGTTGTACTAATCAAATTACCGAGATTATTATTATTATTATTTTTACGCCTCGTCGACGTCATTAGAGGCGGGAAACGACTGGGGATAAGGAACGGGAAGGAATTCGACCATGGACTTTTCAAGCAAGCATCCTGGCATTCGCCTGGAGTGATTTGGGGAAACCTTGGAAAACCCAAATCTGGATGCCCGGAAGGGGATTCCAGCCGCCGTTCTCCCGAATGCGAGGCCAGAGCGTTAACCGCTCACCCATCATATCAGGCTCGGTGCCGTGAAAATTATTTCTCACTCGTAAAGGCCGGACGCACATCGACGCGCAGTTGACGCAGGCGGGGCAGTACAGTTTGTGTGTATCTACATGGGGCGGAACAGCGCGGGCAGGGCAGCGCAGCGCAGTACTGCGCCACGTTGTGTTCACCACACAGAAACTGTGCCACGCAGCACACTCGTGCCAGTTTTTGCCGTAACACTTCTTGCGTTATTTATAATCTTGCTTTGCTTTAAAATCATTTTCAACTACGGAACGAGAAAAATTGATTAATCTGATGCTTAATCACCCTGCGATTCACAATAACAGTCATAATAAATAAATAGAAATTAATTTTAAACAAGAAACTTGGACAAGGATCACCAATGAGTCCAACAAGTGGCGAGTAAATTCAGCATTTATTTATCATACAATTGTCCACTTACAATTTTCATTTTATTTTCTCTTTTTGAATTCATTTTTAATAAAAAAAATATAAAATGATTGATATATAGGCTGTTATTACACTATTTGTTTTATTATTATTTGTGCTGCTTCATTCAATAGTGTCTCCGAGAAACAATTTTTGTTCTTAACGTGGCACACGTCCGAATGAATTGAGCTCTTCTGCTTCTACTCTCTCTTCAAGGCAACCTCCGTCCAACTCCTAACGAGAGAGGGAGGATTCTTGTGAAGACAATTTCCCTAATAATTTCTTGAACACTGCTTTTTTTTGTTCCATGTGTTTCTTATGTTCTATTATGTATAATATGAAATACAAGAGAATTACATTCTTATAAACGTCATGTACCATCAAACGCTAAATAATTAAATAACCTCGAAAATACTGCCAGATTTTCTCCAGTTCCAATAGGTACTTGAGCGATGTCGAGAAAATAACAGGTTGGATTGTGCTGTAGATCTCCGCTCGAGTTATCCGGAAATAATGCATAAATATTTTGAGAATTCTCTTGTCACTGCAAAAGCCAGATGAGAGTTTCTTCTTTTCATATACTCACTTTTCCATAATTTTATCTAACTCAGCTTCTAATAAAGTAATAACAATTTTCCAAGCTCGGCATCCCAGTCGCATTCAGAAATCAAAAATCAAGGTTTTGCATCGACATGTTTTTGGTTACGCTTTGTTGTCGAACACAATAATGCTTTGTAAACTGCCACACGAAACAGCGGCCTAATATACGCCGGCAACTGCCCGATACAGTTTCTGTTTTCGTGCTACCCTGCCCTGCGCTGCGTACTGCACCACGCAGCTCAATGTGCGCCCGGCCTAACTGTTGTGGTCTCAACAGTACAAAGTAGATAAAACAGTTCCAAGCGTCAGGTTGTTGCTAAACATTTATTATTAAAAAAATATTTGTGTATTTGTAACATATTTTCCACAAGACTAAAATCGTATAGTACCTTTGTCATATAACACGCGTGTGACACAAACATATTCACCACAACGCCTTCTGGTTTCTAGAAAACGGCCACAACACATTATTCACGTTATGACAAAAAACAGCCAGAACGCGTTGTGGCTATCTCAAATTCGCGTTTGGTCCGGGTCGCATTCTTCACACATGACGCACAATTTTCTTTTTTTAGAGCCTTGTAACGCAGCAGGTAAGAAGAATCATATATATTAAATGCAGCCTGGACCGATTCATCGTGAACATAAAAGAGTTAGATACTGTTACACCGCAACGTGTTGTAGCCGTTTTCAAGAAACCACAACGAGTTGTCGTCGTTAACTTCGCTAAATGAACGTTTTCGGTCTTTGAATCTAAAATTTATATATGCGATATGGTAACTCCAAGAAACAAAATTGTACTGGACAAAACGCTGATTAACCTGAATGCATCCGCTTAAACTTATTTTCGGTTTGTCGTTGGAAAGCCCCTTGGCTAAGTACATTAAAAATAACAACGGTATTTCTCTCGACAGTACCAATGTCAGCAGCATACTACCATTTCTGAAAAATTCGAAGGTGATACCGGTAAAAAATGTAGTGTGAAAAAGAACTTTACTTGGAGATCATAATGGGAGGATGTTATGAAATTTAATTCGTTTACAAATTGTCGGCACTAACTAGACCATAGAATATTCTTCCAGCGCTATGAATGGCCAATACTAATAACTGCAAAGCGGAAGTGATTTCAGCTTTTACGCTTCCTTTTTTAATTCCATAATAATTCTTCCGTTGTTCATTATGCCATACATTAGACAAAATTACGTGTCAAAATATATGTGAAAAGTAGATTCGTCTTATTGCAAATAAGATCCTACGGACAAAGATTTAAAATAAAATAAAGATACATTCCCACTAGATAGGCGATCTGAGGTGTTTGGGCGAAACCATTGCGCGGGGGTGTCCGCTTCTTGGACTTCAGTGCTTCAGACCAACTTCCCCCCAACGATTAATAATGGACTCTACCGAAAATTTCCAAATGGAAAGATGACGTAAGCAAGAGTAGTGGATTCATGAAAGTAAATGGATTCCAGCGAAGAAGTAGGGCACTTGCCCTTCATGAACTTTGGTCCGTCATTATCACACTCATTTCAAACGCAAGATGAAGACCCGTATAATACCAACAAAAGATCAATAATAACAAACTGAGTTTATGAAAAAATAACATGTCTTATGTATACTGTTTACTCCACGTTAATTCTTACGATACGACGAAACTTGACTAGTTTGCAACGTCGTTTAAAAATTATCTGAAACTATTTCAATCGTCATCCTACTAAACTGGCAAGGATGTGTGAAAATCAATTTTTGTAGACGTTCCAAATGAAATAATACTTTAAATGGATACTTATTTGTCTTAAAATATGTTTTTCTTCTATCTAAAGTTATAAACAACACAGAGTGATGGAAATATTTAAGCCATACAAAATGGTGCTTGTAAATAACCCACTAAATTTCACTCTGCTGGTAACCTAGACAAAAGAAAGGGTCTAGCTTCATATAAAAACAGCAATTGCCATCTTCAATCAACAAACTGTTTGCATAAACTAGATACAATTATTGATCCTATATACATTCACTTCTTGAGCAGAATAAGCAATCTATTCTATAAGCAGGCTCTAAAAATAATTCACTCTTCATTATAAAATTTGATAAATTTTAAACAAAATCTGACTTTTGGCAACTACAATTGAATCATTTGAATTAGGGGCATATAGGCACTAATAATCTGGGCATAAAATTTCTGGATTTACTTTACTTTGATAGTAATCAGCAGCAATCAAAACACAAAACAATTTTGGCTTTCATGACACTATTAATCAGAAACAAAACTTATTACATGTTGCATGTTGCATTGTCCCCAGAACCTTATTTATTGTTGCTCATATTAGAGCAGAGGCTACAGAATACTCTCATCATCAATTAGTGTTTCTTAATTGAATTCGGCATAAATAAATATCTTGGAAGCCTTAGTTCATCTAGCAGAACACATTAAGGAGGTAATGCAATGTTGTTGCAGGCCATGTTTCCACAGTTGCTTAATTAATTATCATTTCAAAGATTTTTGAACTGGTAATTCATTAAGCAGGTGATAGAGAGAGGTTTCAAAATAGTAGATTTATCAGGGAGGGTGATGGAAAAGATTTATCAAGGACTATAAGGAACAAAGCCTTTGATCGATTATGGAATGATAATATGGTACCTAAATTTTGGAAGGCATGCAGAGGAGGATAATTAGATTTGTTATTGGAAATTACTGCTGAAAACAATCAGTAACTTAAATAATAAAAGAGGTGGGTGGATATCATCAAAAGGTAGCAGACGTGTGAAGGGAATGCTTGGAATGTTAAAACATATGCTGATAATGTCTGTATGGAAACTGAAAGATGAATTAAAAATGTCCATACAATAGCTACTGATTTTTATAATAAGGTAGTAGGGAATTTTTAATTTGTAGCTAAGGGAATCTTCTTTGGAAAAAATTATCACAAGAGGTGCTGAACAGTTTACATCAAATAGAGGAAAGGATTTTATGGAAGAAGCTTACAGAAAAAAGAGACACGCTGGTAGGTCATATTCTGAGACATGCTGGATTGGTTAATTTTTTGGTGGAGAGAACAGTCGAAGGTAAGAACTGTAGATGAAGACAGAGATTAGAATATATGAAGCAGATAACTGAGGATGTGGATTGTAAGGGAAATGTAGAGATGAAGAGGTTATTACAAGATAGGAAGGGATGGAGGATTGCATCAAACCAGTCGAAAGAATGATGACAGAAAAAAAGTGAAATAATTTAAAGCAAAAATTTTGCTAATGTAAAAGTACATATGTGGGTAAATTGTAATCACCACATGTGTTTTATTGCATTTAATTAATAATAAATTTAAACTAATTTAATGAATTATAATGATGGCGAGACTTCAATGATTGTCAAATCCTTCTTAAAGTTTTATATTTTTGTATAAATCTTTACAAAATGAGTTAAATATTCTCTATCACCAGATTGGCTTTCTAATGTCTGGTCTTTTAATTTTATTTTATTTCAGGTACATGAACGGTTCAATCAACTTGAATATTTCTACTTTGTAGACCACAATTTCTCTTTCACCAGACCTGATAACGCTCTCATAAGTTTTTTATTTTTATAAATAATTCATATCTGTAATGTAATAGAAATTGTGATGGAGCACCCCCCCCCCCTCCCCTTTTCACCAATGCGACATAAAAGTTCTAAGCATAACACATAGCACTCAGATTCAGCTTTTCTAACAAAGTGATTGATGTGAAGGTGTTTTCAGCTTTCAATCTAAAAATCATTTACATACTTTCATGTAATATTCTTCATATTACACAATGACCCTATTTTCTTCATAGGTTCAATTTTTTGGTAGTATTGCAGTTCTCCCCCCCCCCCCCTTACTCCCATCTACTGCCATTCCTTCTAGGCAATATTAGCAATCACCTTTGCCTATCTTTAATTCTGTTCAGATAAGATGAAAACTATATGGAATATAATAAAAACTGAAACAGAAAAATCTGTAAATCACTCTATCTGTTCATAGTGAAGTATGAGAAGTTTGTGAAATATTTAATAAACATTTTACATCAGTTGTAGAGAAATTAGGCATAGTACAGCAATCCCCACATAGTGCCCTAAGGCTTCTTCAGACTGCTTTCCCAAATAGATTTGTGGAGATTCAATTGCCACTGTTGTCTCAGCAATCAATAAACTCATGGAACAATTAAATGCTAAAAATTCTTCCAGCTATGACAATATTTCAAGTAAATTACTGAAAAGATGTTAAGATTGTATCAATGAAACACTAATGCAAGGTGTTTTTCCAAATAGACTAAAATATGAAGTTGTAAAACCATTGTTTAAAAAAGAAGAAGCAACATGTATAGATAACTATCATCTCATTTAATTACTTTCAGGGTTCTCAAAGATTTTTGAATAAGTCATTTATCATAGAGTAATAAGACTAATTCACAATTTGGGTTCCACAACGGATCATCCATAGAAATGGCTATATATTCATTTTTAAAAAAACGCATTTGAAGAACTGAATAGTAAAATGAGCCCTGTAGGAATATTTTGTGATCTTGCAAAAGCATTTGACTGTGTAAATCATGAATTACTTTTGAAAAAATGGAATACTACGGTATTTATGGAACCGCAGGTAAACGGTTTAAATCATACATGGAAAGTCGAATGCAAAAAGTTTCCATTTTTTATTCTAAAATAAGTAAAGATGCTTCATCAGACTGGGAGAAAATAAAACATGGAATTTCACTAGGCTCTGTCCTAGGACCCCTCCTGTTTTAGTTATATATCAATGACCTTCGTGGAAACTTATCTGACAAAGTTAAGAGTGTTTTATTTGCAGATGGCACTACCCTGACTGTGAGAAAAACAGCTAACAGTAATCTACAATTTAATGTAAATGGAGTACTTAGTGAAGTTGTTAGATGTCAATAGCTACGGGGGTGTGGGAGATATGGGGGTTGAAACTGGTCGACCTGCAGCAATTTCATATTTCTGCCAAAGACACATGTGTCTTGGTGTATCACTTTTCAGCGAAAACTATCTATCGCAGATCACTGGCGTTTGTGTGTGGTAGTAACACAGAGTCATCTTTCAATCACAAAGTCGGCCGAATTTCAGTTACTGTGGTAGTGTGGGAGATATGGTGGTTGAAAGTGGGCGATCAAGGATATTTTCGTATTTCGACGAAAGATTTTTTTTTTAAACTGCTTTATGTCTCTCAACAGCGAGGTCTTTAGAGACGGGAAAGGATGGGGGCAAGGAATGGGATGGCCTTTTTAAGGAAGCATCCCTGCATCTGCCTGGAGTGATTTGGGAAACCATGGAAAACCCAAATCTGGATGCCCGGATGAGGATTCGAACCGCCGTCCTCCCGAATGCAAGGCCAGAACACTATCCGTTACACCACCAGGCTCGGTCTCGACGAAAGACATGTGTCTCCGCATATATCACTTTTCTGTCAGAACAACATAGCATAGATCATCGACCATAGGCCATTGGAGTTTGTGTGTAGCAGTAGAATCCTGTCCATGGTCGTGCACTATGGTTGTTAGAAGTCGGAAGCTATGGGGGTCAACCAGGGGCAATTTCATATTTCTACCAAAGACGCTTTTATCTTGGTGTATCACTATTCAGCGAAAACTATCTATTGCAGATCACTGGCGTTTGTGTGTGGTAGTAACACAGAGTCACCTTTCGATCACAATGTCAGCCGAATTTCAGTAACTGTGGTTGTGTGGGAAATAGGGTGGTTGAAAGTGGACGATCAAGGATATTTTCGTATTTCGCCAAGGACATGTGTCTCTGCATATGTCACTTTTCTGCAACAAGTATATAGCATAGACCATTGGTGTTTGTGTGTGGTAGTAGTATTGTGTCTCCTGTCGTGCATTATGGTTGTTACATTTCGGTAGCTATGGGGGTGTGGGAGATATTGGGGTTGAAACTGGTCGACCTGCGGCACTCTCAAATTTCTACCAAAAACGTATGTGTCCCTGGGTATAACTTTTCAGCCAAAACTATGAAGTGCGGATCACTGGTCTTTGTGTGTGGTAGTAACACAGCGTTACCCATCAATCACAGCGTTGGCTGAATTTCGGTAACTTTCGGAGTGTGGGAGATATGGTGGTTGAAAGTGGTCGATCAAGGATATTTTCGTATTTCATTCAAAGAGATGTGTATCCGTAAATTTTACTTTGCTGCCTGAACTACATAGCGCAGATGACTGTGTGGTAATAGCATCGAGTCTCCCATTGTTCACTATGGTTGTTAGATGTCGGTAGCTGTCAATCCAAATTCTTTACAAACGCGCACAAAGTCGTGGGTACCAGCAAGTAAATAAATAAATTTCTAAAACCAGAGCACTTAGTAAGTATTTAAGGAAAAAGCACTGTGTGTAAAAACCAGTATTCTTTAAATACATTAATGTTCCTGATGTGTGAACATTAAACTGGAGACAACCACTTCTGTTTTGAACAAAATGACAAAATGCTCTTTAAAAAGAACTGAACCTCAATTTGAGTAAGTGACAGATTTGAATTATAATGTTGGGTCTTCTCCATTTATCTACTTCCTGGTTTTAAAAGAAGCAAACATAAGTTGACATAAAATATATTATTATTTATTTAAAAATAAGCTGATGAACTAAGTGCCAGTTTTTGAAAACCCTCCTCATAGAAGTCTGCTGCCTGACTTGTTAACCACTGCATCACAACTGTTTTGACTTCGTTATCGTCTTCAAGACGCTGACCGCCAAGGTGTTTCTTCAAGTGCAGGGACAGATGGTAGTCACTGGGCGCCAGATCAGGGCTGTACGGAGGATGATCTGGAGTTTCCCATCGAAAAGATGTGATGAGATCTTTGATCTGATTAGCCACATGTGGACGGGCATTGTCATGCAGCAAAACGATGCCCTTGCTCAACTTGCCACGTCTTTTGTTCTGGATTGAACGGCGCAGATTTTTCAATGTCTCACAATCAGCTGCTGCATTGATTGTCTCTTTACGAGGCAGAAATTCCACAAGCAATACTCCTTTTCTGTCCCAAAAAACTGTGCACGTGATTTTCCGGGCAGAAATCGTTTACTTGAAATTCACTTTTTTGGGTGAATCTGAATGCCGCCATTCCATGGACTGTTGCTTTGATTCAGGTGTGACGTAGGCCACCCATGTCTCATCGCCTGTAACAATTTGGCTTAAGAAATCGTCACCACCGTTGTGGTACCGCTCAAGGAAAGTCAATGCACTGCCTAAACGTTTGGTTTTGTGCACATCCGTTAACATTTTCGGTACCCAACGTGAGCACAATATTCGGTAATTCAAGTGCTCAGTCACAATTCCATACAAAACACTACGAGAAACATTAGGAAAGTCATCACACAAGGAGGAAATCATAAAGCGTCTGTTTTCTCTCACCTTATTGTCCACTTTCTGCAACAAACTTTCATTAACAACCAAAGAACGCCCACTCCGTTGTTCATCATGCACATTTGTGCAGCCATCTTTAAATGCTCTCACCCACTTTCTCACCATTCCATCACTCATAATGTTTTGTCCGTAAACTGCACAGATCTCACGATGAATATCGATCGGTTTTAGGCCTTTAGCACAAAGAAATCTTATAACAGCCCGTACTTCACAGTCGGCGGGACTCACGATTATCGGAGGCATCTTAAACACTCAGTGAACATCGTAAACACGGAAGAATTAGACTGTAATGGCATCTGTGTGTATGCAAGAGATGCAGGTACCCAGGAATTGGGTTACAAATTTTTGGTCAGACATTTATTGAATACGGTGGTGTAGTAAGAAACCCACATTTAATGTATCAAATACAGAAGTTGGAGAGAGGGTGCAAAGAAGGGCTGCTAGATTTCTCTCTTGAAATTACAGCAGAACATAATCAGCAGGCCCGCCGCCAGCTGTTTGAGTGCCCGCGTGCAATAGCGATTATGCCGCCCCGTCTTAACTACAGCCAGTGGTGGATCTAGAAAATTTCTGAACGGGGTCAAAAAGACTGTGTGATTGCCGCCCCTTCGAGCATTATTTGCTGCCCCTTTGAGCATTATTTGCCACCCTGAGGGTCGCCGGCCGCCCGAAGAGCTAAAAAAAAAAGGTCGCCCACTACATAATATGCTGCAAACAATATGCGGCGACAATGGAGTGGCAACTATCGCGGTACGGCAACTGTCGATCACTCGATTTGCCGCCCCCCCTTGACGTGCCGCCCGCTTAAGGCGGCCCTGATAATCAGTAACTGATATGATAAAAGATGGAATGGGGTTCATTGGAAGACAGGAAGAGAGTGACAAGAGCCACGCGAATGTACAAGGCATATGTTGGTGATGAGGCGTGGAAAGATTTTGATGTAAGAATTAAAAGTATTGCATGGAAGCGAAGAGATGACCATGACCACAAGCGAGAGGGACGATTTTCTTTTGTAGGTAAGGGTTCAGGGATTGTAATAAGTAAGCCCCGGATTTTTAGGTTCTAAACAACCAAATTTAGGTTTATTCAACTCACGTTTTAGGCATTTATAGGTTTTTAAAATTCTGATTTAGGAACTTACACGTTTTTAAGGGAAATAAAATTTAAAACACGCAATATATACTGCCATAGTGTTAAAAATATTGTTGACTTTATAATACAATGTAAAGTACTCCTTAAAAACTTCTAACATGACATTGCTCGATCACATTAAAACATGCAAAATAAACCACTACTGTGTTCAAAATACTTCGTCTTTATTGTGTATGGTAAACAACTCATTTAAAACTTCTAATATGACACTGACCAATGAAATATTTTGACAGATCCTCTTGAAATCTGGAGTGCAGGCTAAAACAGACTCCTGCTTCTTAGCTACAGACACTCCAACTGGTCCAGGAGCCACTTTGGCCCTCACTTCTTGGATGATTTGAAGTGCTTCCGTCAACGGTAGAGTGCCTCCTTCCAAATTCTTGATTGAAAATTCTGGGTTGTAAAAATTTGCCTTTATATATGTCAACTCCTGTACAGCTGGTACAGAGTGCAACACTTTCCTTGCATTTACTATAGCAATAGCTTCGCTTTCATCTAATGATTCCATGACCTTCGTGATGCTCTCATAGCTTTCTGCATAATATACTGCGGCTGAGGTCTAGGTCCTCCATCGTGTCACTACTGGCTTGGGAGGGAGGGGTATTGATGAAGGTTTTTTTCCCTGACAGTAACGACTCGACTTGGCTCTTTCAGGAATATTTTCTTCACTGAAGGAATTATCTCGTTAACTACAGGGTACTGTTCCCGTATTTTTTCAGCTCCCTGTTGCAGCCCAAGAGCTAGACAGGTGACATGACCATTCGATGATGGGATGTCTTCAAACACTCCCCTGCTTTTATCATATAAGCTGCACTATCTGTCACCACCAACGACAACTTATCCTGGTGTTCTGGACCTGGCCACAACAGCTTTTATGCATCCCTTACAGCTATTACCACAGTCAACTGGTTAGTCATTGGAAGTTCTCTGCGCGTAATGACTTGCAGTATACTACATCCCTCACATGCGAGCTTGCCCACAACAACGCTATGTATCTGCCTCAGGCATCTGTCGTCTCATCTACACTTAACCAGATGAAGTGGTCAGCAATGTCCACTAGTTCTTAATGGTTTTCTTTTACAGCTGAGGCAATTAATTCTTTCTTAAAGTGGATTCATCTGATATTTTTCTGTTGCAAAATTCTTTCAGAAAGGTTTATTAGCGGCAGTAAGATCTTCATACAGACGCAGGTGAAGCGAATCTTCTGCACCCAACTTCTGTTTGGAAGCATTTCTCCTGGTAACATTTGCCAAATGAGTTGCTGGATTCTGATGCTGTAGTACATGGGATCATTTTTCTGCAGTCACTTATATAGAAGGCAAAAATAAAATTAATCCACCTGAATATAACACCCCGGATAATACCCAGCTAATATTATGAAATTTCATCCAGCAGTCTAGACTCTGTCACTTTACATTACTTTAGAAATCAAAATAAATAAAATCTAATTAATACATTTAAATTATAAAAGATATATGGATATAAAACAAATTAAACTTAATGGTTTCACCCATCCTAGAAAATATATAATTTTTCCCATCTGTAGAAAAGTTCTTATTCGTTCCAAACCACTTTCGCGGGTGACTATTTCTTGAGGATTTCTGCTTAGGCATGATTGCTTTTAAAGAAGGAACTAAAAGTATGTAGGCCTACACAATGTTTTAATTTCCATGTTACCACTGAACGATGACGGTATGCAACTGTTAATTTCTCAGAAAGTGTTTGCGTTCCTGAGATGTTAATGTTTAACGTGGTATGTTTAAAACTTGATTTGTCAATTTGTTTCTACTGAATGCAAACCTTTGTAATAATGTGAAGTTGCCAAACCGCATTGTTACAGCTTTTATCAATGTTACTGTTAACAATTAGGTTAAAACACATCATTTAATATTGTGGTGAATGGTTATTCCAATTTTAAAATAAATCCATCTGTTTTACACGTAAACATAGTTCGTTTACCCTCCAAGTTCGGCTTCACCCCTCGGACTATGTTATGGATCATTCTCATACTGCTCACATTTTCAGTGTCTTGGATCTTAGGATTCACGTAATAATAGATACAGCTGGTGATGGTGATTGGCTGGAACGCCATGTGACATTAACTTGGATCGATGTAGAAGAAGAAAACGAAATTTTTTAGAAGGAAGGGGAAAAGGAAGCAGCCGTAGCCTGTCAATAGGGCACTGTTCCGGCATTTGCCTGGATGGGAAAAGGAAAACCACGGAATACCATGTCAGAACAGCTGACGGTTGGGTTCGAACCCATGGCGTCTCCAACGGCCCGTACCCCTGAGCTAATCCGGTTGGTCATTTGTTTAATTTAAGTAACGGTCATTTGTTTAATTTAAGTAACAAAATTACAGTCTAACTGGATCAGTACATCGAATTAGGTCATTTTAGGTTCTAAAAACTGAATTAGGTCATTTTAGGTCATAACATAAAAATTAGGTTATTTTAGGTCCTATTAAATTTATGAATATTATTAGTTTATACAGTAGACGTAAGAGAAAGTTAAAATTTCGATGATATTAGGTTGGGAACAAAATAGGTTCGAACCTAAGAATCCGGGGCTTAGTAATAAGTTACCAAGAGAATTAATGAATAATTTACCAAAATTGTTGAAACAATTTAAAGGTGATATTAGTAGAGGGCAAAGGTAGGTGGATATGGAAAGGGGAGATAATGGGTGTGTAGCGAAATTGCCATCACAATTAAATTAAATAAGCAGCTATGGGGTAGGATAGATTTTGAATGAATGCTATTTGTCTAAAGACATTCATTTTTATTGTTATTTGATTTGTGGTTATAGGTATATAGGAAGAGGGACTGTGTTTGCAATTTAGCTAGTATAAAACATGAGATTTCACAGATTGCATGGCTTCTGGTGGGAAATCTCTCACAAATGACGAGGTTAGATTTTACTTTTTCTTACGATTTTACAGCTCATCAAAGTCATTAGAACTGAGAGAGGATTGGTAACAAGGAATGGTGAGGGATTTGGAAGTAGTTCTGAAGGAACCATTCTGGCAATCAACTGGAGTGATTTAGAGAAAACATGGAAAACTGAAATCAGGATGGCCACATTGGGGATCATACCAGCGTCCTCCCAAATCCCAAATATGAGCGTTAACTGCTCACCCACCAAGACTGGTATGAAGCTGCTGAAGGTGATGAAAGCATGGAGCATGTAATATATCTTATGAAACAAACTTCTTCTTCACCACCTTTTTCAACATTTTGGGGAGAACTGTCTTTGATGAGTTTTACTAATTGTTGGCATGGCCAAATTTGGAACGTTGGTTTTGCAGCACTTGGTGATGCCAAGCATTTATACCTACTGCCAAGTCATTAAGTACTAAAGAGGAAAGTGAAATGTTGTCATCTGCCTGTGAAACATGTAATTATGTTCTGTAGGTGATGACTGTATGTAAATGAAGTGTGTAGTTTATGAGGCGGAGTTTGGGGACTGTCCCAGACTTCACCTTGATGGTTGTGGAAAACCGACTAAGAACAGCAGTAAGAACATCCAGTAAGTTGTGGCCTGGGCTCATGCCTGATCCTCCCCAATTCAGTGTGCGGTGCCCCATGCCACACGCCACATGCCATACTGGTGTTTATCTTAAAACAAGCTCAGACTGTTGAAAGGGAAAAGTCATGGTAAATCTTATGGACAATGAGACTGGTTTCAATGGGCTAAGGCTGGCTTCCCACGACCTGCACATTTGCTGGCCGGGATGATCTAGCTACCAATGAGCAGCCGTGTAAGGTTCCCACCTGTGCTTGCAGGAATGACGCACCTCTATCCGTCACCCAGTCGGTAAAGATCAAAGACCTGGGTAGCTGAAACGACACTAGGCAAGTTGGTGAGGAAGCAGCGAGGGCTAACAAGTGGCGGGTGCTAGTACTTGCACTTCGGCTGATGTGACCCGGCCTACCAAACCACGTGCCATGGGAACCCACCTTAAGAGTTGGATGAATTTGCAGGCACTGATGTAATCAAGATTTGGGGGAGAATGGATCTCATTTCAATGCAGGCTTGAAAGAAGTAGCCCTATCAGAAGATATGACTGTTAGACTTGAGCCCTGAGTAGAAATGTGTGACTAGGACTGGATTGTGATGGGAATTGCAAGGTGTGTGGTGTGGTTGCTGGTCTAGAGGTAGTGATGTGACTGCTATTTGTATACAAGATTCTTCAAAGATGTTGATACGGTGTGAGAGATTGCTGGTTTGAGAATGTATGTCAGAACTGATATTAAGTTCGTTACAGAGAAGATTTTTTTGTGTTGAATGGATGATAGCTATCAAACTGGAAGTATTGTTGCAGATTAGTAGGTTTGGTATGGGCTGAGTTGGCCACTGGAAAGGCACACATCAAGAAAGGTAGTATGGAGCAAGTTAGTGCCATATGAAGTTCAGAATATGACTGTACTTGAGTTTGCAGTTCCCCTCCCTCATGTGAAGTTCAGTGTATCAAACAGTGGTGGGTAGGCGTTTAACGCTCTGGCCTCACAATCAGGAGGATGCAGGTTCGAATCCCTGTCCGGGCATCCAGATTTGGGTTTTCCATGGTTTCCCCAAATCACTCCAGCAAATGCCAAGATGCTTCCTTCAAAAGACCAAGGTTAAATTCCTTTCCGTTCCTTGTCCCCAGTCCCATCCCAACTCTAATGACCTTGATGTCAACTAGGCATAAAGCCATAAAAAAAGTGTATCAACATAGTTGAGCACATCAAGGTTGTTTTCCCCATCATGTGTGAAACACATGAGTGTTTCAGATGGACTTGATCTAAAAACAACTGTTCAAGATAGCCAACTAAGAAGTCTCATAGGAGGGGACCTTATGGGTACCAATGGCACTTCTGTAGATCTGATGACTGATTTGGTGACTGAAGGAAAAGTAGTATTGTTTCACATGATGTGGGGTAAGATGATGAGGAAAGAAATGTTTGGGAGGCTGTGGGTAGACTGCTGATCTAAGTTAAACAGTACTGGGGCCTTGACAGCAAGGAATGTTGGAGTACAAACTAGGATGAAGTCATCAGGAAATGGTGTACCAGCAATGGCAAGAAATTGCAGGAAGTTTTGAGTTAGTAGCATTGATCTACAAAGCCGAAGATGCATTCTATAGGATATCTGCAAGCTGTGAATGTGGGGTGTGCTTCATTACCATTGTTATGTATTTTCAGAAACAGTAACAAAATACGTATCGTCATCCTCAATAGTTTCCAGCCACTGGCCGGGTCTGCTTCATGCACAAGCCTCTCCATTTGGGGCTCTGGTGAAGCTGGGGCAGGCCTAGCAAGCCGGTAGTGAATACAGCCTGCTTGTAAAACAATATGTATAAGTGCATGAATATTCTAGAGCTAGGGGTGATGTTGATTGGAGCAGAGATGGAAGAGGAGGCCTTGGACAATTCCATTGAATGATATGAATTTTTATATTCCATTGTTAAAACACTGTGGACAGGGTAGGAGTGCAGAGTGGAATGTCACAATTAGTGAGGGTGGATTGAAAAATGGTCAAAAAGACATAGGGATAAGTGTATAGTTTTGAAGAGAATATACCCTAACTATGCAAAAGGAAATTTTCAAACGAATAAAACAAGTGGCACTAAACTTTCTTAAATGAAATAATGACACTGAAGATAAGGCATAGATTGAGATGCTCATGTTAATTAATTTTAATGCCACTATTGTGAGCAGTGGTTAATAGGTGAGTGAGGAAAGTGGGTTGTTTAAGAAGATATGGGAAGATCACTGGTTATTCCCTCAAGTTGTTGTCTAAAGTTCAGTTTTAGTTGTCAAGCTAGTTCCCACTATGTAAATCCAAAGAAACTGTTGCTGCTTGGAAGGACTCTGATTGCATGATCATGAAAGACAGCATTAGAAGATAACGAGTGTTTCCAATTTTGGGTTAGTACTCTTTATCTAGGTCCATTCGTTCTACAAAGGAAGCCAGATAGTGTTTAACTGATAGGTGACAGAGATGTAGAACCCAGCAGGTGTTTTTCACTAAAGCATAACTATTTCTCAATTAGAAATTGAGGAAAACTGATCATTCATAATTGGGTAATGATGGTAGATGATGACTGCCACTAACATAGATTGCTAATGTGGATGATAACTATTAAGTGATGAAATTCTGCAAACTGTCATAATAACTGAACTGGACACACCAATGATTTGGTGCAGTACATCACCAACCTCCTGGGACAAGATGGGAACATATGTATATATATATAAAAAAAAAAAAAAACTTTGGCAAGTGCCAATTTTGAGTTCCATCACACAGTTTCAGTTGATAGCAAGAAACATGCAACAACCATGATCATTGACAGATGGAGATGGCTCTAGATAGCATTAGAGACATGTTTTTCACTACTTTAAATAGTTTAGTTTAAGCGATGCTTCAAGGTGCCAATAATCATATGCTAGTACCTTATTATTCAATAACTGGAAGTGGTTAGCTAATCATGCAGAGGCCACTTATATTTCAAATTAGATAATGCAGATAATGTGCCAAGTATCTTGTATACAGTAGTGTGTCTATAATCCGAAATAACTGGATACAAAATATAAAACAGTACAGCTTTTAGAGTTTTGTACAATACTGTATTAAATTTATTTTACCTATAATATTGCATTAGCTATTTTATAATTTTACACAGGCCAGTAAAAGATGTCAACAGCATACTAAACATCACTTTGATAGCAAAACAGAACTGACTCACCGCTGATAAGGGGGATTGCTACCAAGCCTTAAGATAGGCTGCTTTAACTGATCTGTATTAAAAACATTCATGCTGAAAATTTTCAAATCAATAACAAAGGCACAGGACAAATATGGCAGGTTTCAGATTTCTAAGAAACTCAAAACTACTGGCATGCTTGAAGACTGTTATAATTACACCTGTTATTGTTATTGTATCACTGTTACGGCAAACATTCAACATCAAAGCCAGTATCTGGTTGGTCATGAAATGCCGGCAGCAATACAATAACAAACACCTGAACATAACAAGGGCAAGGGTGTATTATCCTGTAAATAAAAATGAAGTTATAGTGCAACAGGGTCCACACAGACTGGACAATGATATAAGGAAAGATACAAATTTTCTATATGACACTTACCACAGATGTCAGCTGAGATCAATCAACACAAAAAAAAGGTGAACACACAATGAACCTTGTTCTTGCAAGCATATGAGACACACTCTGTGAGCAGGTCAGATGTGATCACACAAACTTGCAAGAATAAGGTTCAGTGCCAAAATAGTGTGTCACACATGTTAATTTTTTTTGCTTGGAGTTTTACATCTCATCAACACCAAGATTATTAAAGGTAGGAAAGGATTGGCAGCAGGAAGGAATTTGGTCATTGCATTTTGGACGAACTATCCTGGCCTGGATTGTTTTTGGAAAACTTGGAAAAATCAAAATCTGGATGGCCAGACAGGGATTTGAACATGTATCCTCCCGAATGTAAGGCCAGAGCAGCACCATCACTCACCACACTCATTCACATTTTCGTTTTTTTTTAAACTTATGGCTTTACGACTCGTCGATGTTGAGATCATTTGAGGCAGGATGGGACTGGGGATAAGAAATGGGAAGGAATTTGACTATGGCCTTTTTGAAGGAAGCATCCCAGCATTTACCTGGAGTGATTTGGCGAAACCATGGAAAACTCCTCGTGAAAGTTGCTTGTGAACCAAAGCTGGGGGATAGTTGCGGGATACCAATGCTTGTGAGATGTTGTTTGAGTACTCCATAAGGGATTTCCGGATGGAGCAAATACGACTGCCTCGAATGCCAAGACTGTAGGGGAGGGAACGTTTGGTGTGATATGGATGGCAACTGTCAAATGGAGGTGGTGGGTTTGGTGTGGACTGAGGTGCTGACGTGGCCATAGGAGAGGGATAGGTCCACATCCAAGAATGTGGCCTGGATGTGGGAGTAAATCCATGTGAAATTCAGTGAGTTTTTAAAGGTATTTAGATTGTCCAGAAAATTTAGAATTCCCTCTCCAACAAGAAATCCCTAAGGCAGTACTTAAACAACATCTTACAAGCATTGGTATCCCACAACTATCACCCAGCTTTGGTTCACAAGCAACTTTCACTAGCCACAATGCAACCCGTTCAACCTATTGACTACTCCAAACCCCCAGAAACCAACTACAGTCCAGTCCTGGTTACAAAATATTTCCCTGGCCTTGAATCCATCAACAGGATCCTTCGGCAGGGTTATGATTTCCTACTAACCTGCCCAGAAATGAGATCCATTTTTCCAAAAATCCTCCCTGGCCCTCCCAGAACTTGTTTCAGCAGACCTCCCAACCTCAGCCAACTCCTAGTCCACAAACACAGTCTTCCTCATCCCATCAGACGGCCCCAAGGATCTTTCCCATGCAATAGACCCTGCTGCAAGATGTGCGACATATACTATGCCTCCAGCACTTTCACCAACCCTATCACTGGTGAGAGCTTTCCTATCATAGGACACACCACCTGTGAAACCTCACATGTAATATACCAGCTGACCTGCAAACACTGCTTGGCTTCCTATATAGGTTTGACTAGCAATCCATTAGACATAAGATGTTGTTGTTGTTGCTTTATGGCGCATCGACAGCGGGGTCATTAGCGCCCTAACAATTACCAGCCTAAACTGTGGCTTAAGAAAGTACTAAAATACTGTCTGCATGGTCGACTGTAAAGGGGTCGGCCATACAGACAGCACATAAAATAATTCACAAATACAAAACGTGGCTTAGAACTCAAGACCGTACACCACTTGAATGGCTGTAAAGGGGCCATACAGGGTCACAAAATAATTAAAAACACTACATCTCCGCCGGCTGTATAGTAGCCAGCGAAAAGGAATTTAAAAATATAAAAATTAAAAACAATGTACATGGATGGGTGGCTGTATAGGGGCCACCCGTCCATCTAAAAACTAGGCCGATCTGCCTAAAATTTTAGGGACTAGACTGGCCAATACGCAAAATTTAAAACACTCGCCACACTGCTGGTCTCATTGTTTAAAATAAAGGCCATATCGTTGGCCAGGCCAACGTCTGCCCTCAAGTGTAAAAACGAAGCACAGTCAACTAAAATGTGGCGCACCGTCATAGGTACGCCACAGGTATCACATTCCGGTGGGTCCTCCCGGCGGAGAAGAAAGCTGTGTGTCAGAGGACAGTGCCCTATACGGAGGCGAGTAAGGAGAACTTCATCCCTCCTCGCCCGCTGGAAGGAGCTGCTCCACGGCTGAACGGTCGGTTTTGACCAGCCGGAGCTTATTATGCTCTACCTCCAGCCACTGCCTCTGCCAAATGTCCAAAACAAATCTTTTCCCCGCCGAGGCAAGGCCAGACTTTGGGACCGGATCAAAGTCAATTCTGACCTTGTTGCAGGCTAACTTGGCAGCTTCATCAGCTGCCTTGTTCCCCCCAATTCCCACATGACCGGGTACCCAGCAGAATACGACCTCCTTGGCGGTGTAACGGTTAGCGTTCTCGCCTCGCATTCGGGAGGACGGCGGTTCGAATCCCCGTCCGGGCATCCAGATTTGGGTTTTCCATGATTTCCCCAAATCACTCCAGGCAAATGCCGGGATGCTTCCTTCAAAAAGGCCATGGCCGAATTCCTTCCCATTCCTTGCCCCCCATTCTTTCCCATCTCTAAAGACCTCGATGTTAAAAAAGAGACTAAAGCAGTAAAAAAAAAAAAAAAAAACGACCTCCTTTCCAGAAGATTGAAGGGATCGGAGGGTGTCCTGTATATCCTGGACAAGACGATCTGCTGGGTGCATGCTTCCTATAGCCTGGATGCAACTGAGGGATGCACTTCGTGCTACGACTTACTTTCATATGCTGGAGCGACTTTAACAAAGCGTAACACTCAGCCGTGTATACGCTGCAACAGCTATTCAGTTTGTAATTATAAGTCGCCCGAGGGAACACTACAGAGCAGCCAACACCGTTAGCCTGCTTAGACCCATCCGTGTATAACGGGGTAAAATCGCGAAACTAATTAAAAATATCACTAAAACTTCGGATAAAAACATTGTCGGCGGTACACAACTTGTTGTAACACGACAGTTCTAAAACTGTTCTGGGCCTCTTTAAAAGCCAGGGAGGAGATTTACTCCAACCCTGGTGATAAAAAGAGGGCATCTGGAACCCATATTCCTCTAAAGTAGCCTTTGTACGGTAGCTGAACGGTTTAGTTGCTCTTAGACGGTTGGTATAAAGCCGTTCAAAGTTAGGTTGAATGACTACGTCGTACACGGGACTGCCAGGAGTTGCGGCAATATGTATATAGTATCGCACCATGAGGAGACGCCGGCGGATGGAAAGCGGTGGCTCGCCAGATTCAGCAAAAATGCTGGGTATCGGACTGGTGCGGTATGCACCTGTGGCGAGACGAATTCCTGCATGGTACACACTATCCAGAATACGGAGATAACTGTCCCGTGCCGAACCGTAAACAATGCAACCGTACTCCAACCGCAACCGTACAAAGGCTCTATAAAACTGTAGCAGGCAGGAGCGGTCAGCGCCCCACGACCTGCCACACAGACACTTTAAAACATTAAGCACTTTCAAGGCTCTGGCTTTAACATCTTTAAGATGTGGCAGCCATGTAAGCCTACTATCTAATATGAGGCCCAGAACCGAACAGTTTCGCTAAAACTTAAAACGGTGTTCCTCAAGGTGAGATGAGGTTCTCCTAAAAGACTTCTACTGCGGCTAGAAAGCACACACCGGGTTTTCTCAGCTGAGATGAAAGCCGGTGTGTACTGACCATTCATCCAGCCTGTTCAGCGTGAGCTGCAGCTGCCTCTCAGGCAAGACGATGCAATAAAACTAAAAAGTCATCAACGTATAAGGAGAAATGGATGGACCTCCTTATAACAGTTGAGATACTATTAATTGCTATAGCAAAAAGAGTCACACTTAAAACTAAACCTTCAGGAACACCGTTTTCCTGAATAAAAGGTCGGACACTTCTCTACCGACTCGGTACCGGAAGCAACATCGAGATAAAAATGATTTTAAAAAACGGGATAGATTTCCCCTAAATCCCCATTCATATAACTGTTTTAAAATAACGTGCCGCCAGGTAGTATCGTATGCCTTTTCGATGTCAAAAAAATACACCGACAAGGTGATGGCTGCGGATGAATGCGTCCTGCATTGCCGCCTCCAGTAGGATCAGGTTATCCGTGGTGGAATGGAACTTCCTGAATCCACACTGAAAACAGCTCAACAGTTTACGGGACTCAAGACACCAGACGAGGCAGCGATTTACCATCCGCTCTAGTGTCTTCCCGGCGCAGCTCGTTAAGGCAATGCTACGGTAGCTACCTGGCAACAATTTTGTCTTTACCTGGTTTTAAAATTGGGATAATCGTTGCTTCCTTCCACGAGTTGGGGATGTGTCCTCTGGTCCAAATTTCATTAAAAATACCCAGGAGGTATTCTTTAGCATCTTTGTTAAGGTGCCTCAGCATCTGGTACTGGATCAGGTCAGGCCCTGGCGCCGTGTCTTTGGCACTTTGTAGAGCAGACTCCAGCTCCCACGATGAGAATGGTCTGTTGTAGTCCTGCAATTCCGACGAGTTGAAGTTAAAGATTAGCCTTTCGGCAGATGTTCTTCGTTGCTGGACCTGTTGGTCCAAACCGGCATATGAAGTGATGGTAGCGAAATACTCTGCCATCAGCTGCGCAATGCTTCGCTCGTCAGTGACTACACGCCCGATCCAGTAATCCAGATACTGGCCCTCGAGAGTACCTCCCGGATATACGGCGTATTGACTCCCATACTTTTGTTGATGGTGTGGAACGGTTAATGGTGCTCACGAAATTCTGCCATGATCTCTTTTGCTCTCCTTAATCACACGGCGCGCCTTAGCTCTAGCAATCCGGAACGCTGCGAGGTTGTCATGTGTTGGGTGCAACCTAAACCAGCGCATGGCCCGTCTCCGACCCTGAATAGCGGAACGACATTCATCGTTCCACCAAGGGACAAGCGTTCTGCGCAGCGCCCCGGTACTGCTAGGCATGGACATATCGGCCGCCTGATGAACCACTTCTGTGAAGTGTTTCACCTCGTCATCGGTGGTCTGGCGATGTTGGAGTATCACTGACCGGCTATAAAGTTACGAGTCAGCTCTGTCGATATTCCATTTCCGTGTTGTAAATGCTTCGCCACGTTCACACTCTATGTGTAACCAAATTGGGAAGTGGTCGCTTCCATGGAGGTCACGATCCACCTCCCAGTGCACGAAGTACACAATCGATGGAGAGCAAAGAGAGAGATCAATGGCAGAGGACGAACCGGAAGCAGTAGTGAAGTGCGTCTTTCGACCGGTATTTAGGATGCACAAATCCTCATGCTCCAATAATCTAAATACCTCTCGACCTCTGGGGCAATTGGTGGTAGAACCCCACAACGCATTGTGCACGTTTGAAGTCTCCCAATAGGAGAAAAGGGCGAGAGAGTTGTCGAGTGATGTCAACCAGCTGACCGCAATCAATTGGTGATCCTGGCGGTAGATATATGGAACATACAGTAAGTTGCACCGGTCCATGCAGTTTAACTGCTACTGCTTGTAAAGGAGAGGTGAGAGCTACTGGTTCGGAGTTGACAGTGTTCCGGACAAACACCGCCACTCCCCCCTTCGCTCGGTCACCCTCGGTATCGTCCTTTTGGTAAACATCAAAACCTCTTAGCACAGGTTGATGTGTAGGTCTGAAGTGTGTCTCGAAGGCAGAGACACAATGGATCAGACCGTGCTAAGAGTTGTAACTCCTCTTTGTGAGCCGTAAAACCATTAATGTTCCATTGAAGTATGGGAACCATCCTACCTGTTGATCCTCACCCGCCCCTGTTCAGGTGGGTCTTCGGTCGCTGTCTGCTGAGGAACGGGACCAGACTCGTCCACCAGCATCTCAATTTCATCCTGCAGGGAAGCGGATACAGACATCTCCGACCCAGAGGACTCCTCAATTTCCTCCCCTTTCTTTTTCTTTTTCTTCCTCTGCCTCTTCTCCTCCCTATTGCTGGGCAGTCTGGGAGGAGACGAAGAGGGGGATTTTACAAACGGAGTCGGGTCCGTCTGTCGAAACTTCGGGCCCCGGATCTTTTTGTCACCTCCATTAGTACTGGTAGCAGATGTTGTTGCTATTCCAATCACTGCGCGTGGAGGAATAGGAGGTGCAATGACTTTAACTGCTGTTGTTGCTGGCGGAACATGTGCTGCTGCTGCTGGTGTGGTCAAGGTGTCAGACGTGCTGCTACCGACATCCGCGGTCTTAGGCGTAATGACCTTAGCGGGTTTAGCTCCGCATTTGCATTGACACGAGCATGAAGTGCTCGTGCCCATCTCTGCAAAGGACGTCTGGGTAGCAGCACTCTGCTTCCTGACGGGAGCTGAAGCCATCTGTGCAAAACTAGTAGCAAAAATTGGAGCGGCGAGCGACTTGGCCTTCTTTTTAGCTTCCCCATAGGGAATCCGCTGTTTGGTCTTCAACTCCCGTATCTTGCGCTCTTCAAGATACACTTGACACTCCCTACTCCAGGCCGGGTGCGATCCGGAGCAGTTGACGCACACCTGTGGTAGCGTGCAACTAACGCCCGGCTCATGTGCCCCCTTGCCACACTTACCACAGGTGGGGTTGCCCTTACATGACGCCGTCATATGTCCGAACCGCTGACACTGAAAACAGCGCATCGGGTCCAGAACATACGGACGGACGTTCAGGTTGATGTACCCTGCTTTGATGTTCTTTGGTAGTACTGGAGTGTCAAATGTCAGGACGAAGGTGGCAGTCTTTTCAAGACTGCCATTGACCCTTCACATTATCTGACGTACTTCAACCACTTTCTGATCTTCCCACTCTTTAACGAGCTCCTCGGTACCTATTTCCATAATATCACGGTATGTGACTACGCCTTTAGAGCTATTCAGGGATTTGTGGAGTTCGCAGGTAACAGCAAACTCCCCGAGTTTCACACAGTTAAGGAGTTGGGATGCCTGCCTACTGGTGCATGTTTCCAGCAGCAGCGTCCCGTTCCTAAGCTTTTTAACCGAATTCAGGGTAGGGTCCCTACAATACCCTGTAGTCCTTTTTGAATAAAGAAAGGCGATACTTTCTCAAACGAACCTTCCACTCTTTGCATTACAACAAAGGCGTTCGGAATCGAACATACCTTTCTGTTACTATTTACTTCAGAACCAGGGGGGCTATCAACCCTTACCCGCTTCTTAGAACTGGGTGTATTGGGATTAACCTGCGGCACACCCGTACCGCAGGGTTTTTTGGCTTTTGTGGTTGACTTCGTTTTGGTCCCACGAGTAAAACCAGTTTAAAAAGAAGCGCTAATACAACAGGGGTGCGCAGGTGCCCCTGAGGTTGCACGTTAGCGAGTGATCTGCCTCTCACCCATGCACCTCCTCGGCACGTGTCCGACCTTGAGGTTAAGGGTTTTTTTATAGAGGTTTGTACCGTCCTCATGATCCGGGCGATGAAGCCAAGATCCCCGTTCTCTTAGGCACACAAAGTTCCACCACCACGCCCTGCAGTGGTCGTTGAAGCATGGTAGGAGTTTACGGTGTGGGAAACTTGCGGCGCTCACATGATTAAAGCTCAGGCACCGTGGGTTCGCCAAACCCGTACCTGGCACTTGCGTACCAGGCCCCTGCGGGGATTAGCCATAAGAATGAATGGCCACTGATGGACAGTTTTCACTCAGAATCCAAAACATCCAGTAGCCATTCATACCATCTCCCATGACACCCAATAATTTTAATTCTTGTTTCACGGTCCATGCTATCAGAGTCCTCCCAAACAACAGCAGCTCCTCTGAACGCAAAAGGTGGGAGCTAGGCACAAGACAACCTCCTGGTCTCAATTTGAGATAATACCCAGACAGTACTTTTCCTTCCCTCTATCCACTCCTTGCCTCCACGCCCACTGTCTATATTGAACCATCACCTACCAGAGGTGATGTTTATCTGCACAGATTCTCTTTTTGTATTATTACTTTTATTTTTGTTAATTTTTTTCCGATTATTCTGTTATCTTATTTACTTTTACTTTCTCAAATTTATGTTAAGAACATTTTAATGTATTATTCTGCACTTTTTGCAACATTTTTCATAGCTTGAGTACTGGATCCAATTCACTGGCCCCCTCTCCCAGTTCTCTTTGAATTTGACCCACAATGTTGCTGACTAACGGTCATTCTGTGAGACCGTATCCTGCACCACCCTCCCTCCATGATGTTCTCCTGTTGATGAAGGGCCAAGTCCTGAAATATTCAATGTTTTTCCTGTTCTTTTGTTTCTTTGTGTGTTCACACCACAAAACCATCATCTAAGGTAAATGGTGGTTCATTTCCCTATCCTTTTTATATATATATATATTTGTGCAGATAGTTTTAATTCAAATTATTCATGCTGTGATATTAAAATAAATATGTGAATATGTATCAGCTATTGGCTTGATTCTTCCCCTAATGTTCCTGTTGTGTCTGCTCACATTTGAACCAAGGTCGTTCTTCAGGTTCAACCCAGAGGCTTAACTGTCAGCTCCTACCACTCGGCTGATGACAGAGGTTTTACAGGTTGCATGCCCTATGACACAAAAGCTTTCACTGGTAATGTTGTTAGTAAAGAAGGTAGATGCACGGTGCATACATGTTACAACCTGGTCTGCAGGAAAGAGTGACGGAACTGTTTCATAGGATAAGAAGTCTGATATTTTTGGAGTAAAGTTGACTAATGTTAAGGAATTTATTGACGCATGTTATGTAAGCGGCAGGGAGGAACTGGGGGATGGGATGAGAAATTTCATGGGTGACATGAAGAAAGAATTAAATCATTTAAATATGTACGTGTAGCCTTATATAATCTTCACCTTTTTAATTTATTTAACATTTTCATTTTGCTAATTTGGATAAATGCTCTTCCACTCCAAACCTCATTATCTATCCTTTGTTATCCATTTCTGAATCCACTCACTCAACTGTCACAAATCATAACAGTTTGCCCATCACTGTACAGCATGTTCTTGAACTGAGAAGGGTTTACATCTGAAAAATTCAGTCCATTATGCGGTGTATATACATATATCTATAATCCGTGCCCAAATGAGAAAAAGACTATGGTTGTACGTAAAGAATATTTTAATTGCAATTTATTTATAAGTTTTCATGAGTGTGTACATATTTTTTTATTTCTGCATCATCTGATATGGCATCTTCAGTGTTGAAACTGCTGAGTTTCCAATGGATCCAGTCTAACACAGTGCACTGCTCATAGGCATTTCAACGATTTTTTTTTTTTTAGACCAAAGATAAGGAACTCTAATTGCAAGGTATCAGGACTGGATTGAGGATGTTTCAGGACCTACCATCAAAATTTTTGCAGAAGGTCAAGGATTTTATTGGTCACATGTGGTCTCTCATTGTCCCAGAGCAGCACTATCCCTTTTGAAAATGTGCCTCTGTGCTTCTTTTTGATGGTCTATTTTTCTGGAACATTCTCACCTTCTGTGTGAAGAAATTTGATAGCAACACTTTTCACTGATCTGGAGGAATCCATCATACATCTGACTACACAAAACCACTTTCCAAGACTGAAGAACTTTGGAGAGCAATTCACTAGACATTCATACGGGAAAAATACAACACAATCTACTGTCAAAAGCAGTAAACCATTGTGATTAGATACAGTGAAAGTCTCATTCCCATTTGGGCATTCCTTATATTTTGAGTGTTCATGCAGTCCTGCCATCCCCCATGGTTATTCGCTATACATTTTTTAATTTAATTTCAATGGAGCACACACTCCGATGGCAATTTCTCAGTATACCCATTCTTACCCTTACTTGTACCCACCTAGTTTTGCCATCTACAAACTTCAACTTTAAATTCTTTCGGCGTTTTTTATAAATTATTCATCATTTCTCTCGGTAATTTATCCCAATCCCTGACCCCCTCACCTACGAAAGAACATCTTCCCACACCCTTGAGCATGAAATAGAGTGCTAGCTAGTGGTCATGGTAATTTTTCCTTTCCCAGCACTACTCCTAATTCTAACAGTAATATCTTTCTAGGCCTCATCACCAATATACACACTGTACACTCCCATGACTCTCTTCGCCCTCCTCCTGTCTTCCAATTAATCCCATTTCAGCTCTTAAGAATAGAAAGGAAGGTCTTCAATTAGCATCGCAGAAAGTATGACAGCACAGATACAGCTCTCCACTCATTCGCCTTTACTGCCCAAGCACCTAGCATATTTCACCCAACTCAGTCACTGCAGTGAAGCAGAATTGTAACCATTCTTTTCACTAAAACTGGCTTTATCCAAAATTTATTTATACGTTTTCATGAGTGTGTACATATTTTTTTTATTTCTACATCATCTGATATGGTATCTGACAACAGCATTAATTTATATATAAATGATATTATAATGTTAGGGGTAAGAGAGGAAAGCTAAAAAATGCACTTTTCTTCCTATGAACCATACACATATCATTTTAACAATAACAATCAGCAGGAAAATGCTTTAGCAACAAAATGAAGGAAGGACAGGGTAATTCAACCCAACAATTACCACAGATGACAGCAGCTGGGAACAATTAACATAAAAAAGATGAACACATGTAACACAATATTTCAGTGTTGAACCTTATTCTTTCAAGTAGATGAGACAATTAAGTGGTCAGATGTCACCAGACCAACGTACATTTACTGAATGGAGGACCAAGGGTGGTAGAGGAGGTGGTGATGAGGGGCAAAAAGTACTGAATCGATAACTCTGGAGAAACATTATCATTGGAAATGGGGGAACATCACAAAATAAATTCAAGTGAAAGGATATAAATATGAATAATAATAAAAATTTAACTAGGAATATTAAATGTAAGATATATAAAATGTGAACAACCAATACTAATAAGTGCTGGGTCTATTGAAAGGGTCTTATCGGAGTTTGAGGCCAGGAGGATGTCTGGTATCATGGATTTATTGGTACACTAGTTCCCATCTGCAAGAGTTCAGAGGAGGCTGTGATTTCAGGGAAAACTTTGAAAGACCTCACTGTGAAACAGTTGTTCAAACTGTTAAACTTGTGGGTACTGGCATGTTCTGCCACTGGGTGGGATAAATTGCCAGTATAAACTGTTTGCCTGAGCCCATTCATTTTGACGGCGTGTTGGTTAGTGGTGAGGCTAGTATATGAACCTGTAGAGTAGAAGCAGGTGTGTTGATATATGAAGTGTGTTGTAGTGCATGTGGCATGTCCAATGATAGGAAATGTTTCCCTGTGGTCGGATGGTAGTATGTGGGATTATCCAAGAGCATACTGCATCTTTTGAGCGGGATGTGTTGCATGAGAAATTGACAATCATCCATGAGATAGTTGGGGGGGGGGGGTGGATTACAAGGTATTTGTGACCCAAGATATTTTTGAGATTGGGTGGTCTGCTGAAGCATGTTTGTTGGCAAGGATTCCGCAGAGAATGGTGCACGTTCCAGTGAAGGAATATAGAAGCCATTGCTGAATTAAGGATTAAGTTAATGAACTTATTATTTTTGTATATATTCATTACTCGCAACAGAAGTTGGTTCCCTTCTAACAGGACTTCTCACACCTCTTCCTTACCATCTAAACCCCTTCTTCCTTTCACCAAATTCAGTCACAGGTGGTTTGTTAACTTATTTATTTATTTACCTTATGGCAAAATGCATAATATATATAATAATAAAGAATAAATAAAAATGTGCCATTCGAAACCAATCAACATCTGAAATAAAAGTTTAAACTTGTAAGTCCAGAATTTTCAATCACTTTGTAGCATCTTTAGATGATTTAGCAAAATCTTTCAGTGAACCTTGGTATACCCTCTTACTACACTCAGTAACAATATGATGGATAGTAGGTTGTGGTGCACCGCAGTCACAGTTGTGACAAGTTCTCATCCCCCAGTGATAAATCTGGAAGCCAAACCACCCACCACTGGTTCGTATCCTGTTAAATACAACTCGTTTTACGAGGCAGGTTAATAATAGTGATACAGCAATGCAAATATGCTTCTTCCTAAAGAAGGGGTCTGTCCCAAAATGTTTTCTGTTTGTATGTGTGCATGCCAATTTCTTTCTAGATTATCATGCCATTTGCTGTGGTACATCTGCCCGAGTCATATTTATAGTAGTAAGCATCCTTTCCTTCCTATGTAACTGAACATATAAAAATGGAAGGGAATAACAAAGTAACACAATCACTTACCAATGTTGATGGAAGGAGATCAGCAGTGACAAAAAAATATTACACAAACACAAAATAAATACAGGTATTGCAATTTCACATGAGATTAGAAGTTGAAGTACACAGTTAGCTTCAGAAATGTACGCATGGTCAATCTGGGTACCTGGATACTAAGCAGAGAAGGTGGGGAGTGAGAAAAGCAATGCAATTAGAAATGTTAAGCACAGAACATAAATCACAAGCTTATATTTTAAACAAAAATAATGTAAATATTGAAAATTTATCATATAAATAAATGCACAAAAAAATCAGTGAAACAATAAACTAAAAATGCAACTGAAAAGGTAACTATTATCTGAGATTAAGACCTGATATCCAGAATGTGTTTGTAGGCTAGTTCATGCCTACAGAGTTTACTTGGGGATATGGTTTTAGAGTGCTCTGATTGTTCTTGCTGTGAAACTGGTATCAAAGTCACATGAGTTGAGAGGGCACTTGGTTGTCTAGATTTTGGGAGTAAACTGTTTGTCTGTGACCATTCATTCCCATGGATAAATGATTTGTAGTGAGAATTATGTATGAACTTGGTCAATGGAGGCAGGTGAACTCGTATGTGAGGGTGGTCATGAAGAGATAGGTGGTAAGAGTGCAATTACATTGCTGTTGATCAGTGCATTTTATACAATTATGTGTTCTGCTGAAGGTGATGCAGGGATCTGTGTGAAGGATAGTGAGAAGAATGTGAAGCATTACTAGGAAAGGTCTGAGAATGTCATAGCCACAAAAAAGTATTTAGTGCAAGGATACCAGTTTAGAAGAGAACTGGGTGAGAATAAAAGGATTATAATCAGATTTGGTTGTGAATAGTGGGTGTTTTCGTGTGCTGGATGGGTTATGGTACAGCATGTTTCAGAACCAATTCTGGAACTTGTGGAAGAGTGTTGAAGTGCAAGGTGAAAGATTCATGATCAGAGCAAATTTGTTAACCTCATACTCTATATCAATGAAGTGGTATGACTGTGAGAGTAGGACCATAAGATGTTTAGAGAGCCAAGAAGGAACTGTCATATTGAATACAGATCATAAAAATGTCATGTATATATCTGCTTTATAGAGCAAGCTAGCCTCCGACCTCCACAGTCTATGACGAGGCATGGACATCCGCCTCCTTGATGCCTATTCATGTTTTCATCATCCTTCAATCACTTTCTGTAGCTGCTACTTTAGCATGTGAACAGCTGACAAACTTTTTCATTTCCACAATGCTTCTTCCCAGGTGCCTGGCCATAACAATTTGCCCTCTGTCAAAGTCACTTATGTCAATGGCTTCCCCTTCTCCTCCAACTTTGCCATAAGTATCAATTCTAGAATTATTCCGCATGAATCTCTGCTCTGATTATATACCACACGACATACCCGCAATGTCACCAGACTACATTCAATCTAGCGATGGTTATGCATTTGGTATGGGATGGACTTATTTGTTCTATCCATGTTTGATTTGACTTTGCATTAAAGCACAGTGCTTTTCATATTTTTTCCATGACAAATAAAAAGTAAGTAAAATATAAACAGGGCTCTGTGCATTTATTATCAACACAATTCTACACAAATAAAAAATATTATTTTCAGTTATTAACACACATGGCACTCAAAGCACATTACCTATTCGTTGCTTTTCTTGGATCTGTAATACTTCTTCTGCGGACAGGTCACCAGGTTTTAGGACTACAATCACTGGTTGTTCACCATCATTATCTTCAGCATTATCATCATCATGAGAGGGTGATAAAATTTGTTTCTATAACACACAAAAGCATTTTTCTTTCAAATGTTTTGTAAGTATATATGATTTTTTTTATTTTTATTTATTATTCTTGTTCCATAGATCTCTGCTGAGGAAAGACCTCTGGGAAGTGAAACATGTCATGGTTAATATGTATACGTAGAAAATGAATAATAATCATAATGGAAAAGTATTGTAATTGTAAGGAAAGGGAAAATGACTCATCACTCACCAAAGTTGAAGGCAGCGACGAGAGAAGAACATATATTACAAACACAGAAATAAACTCAATATTTCGGTTATTAAAAGTTATTCATGACGGAGAAAATGAGTCATGAGGCTCGGGAGGTGTGCACACGCCGAGGGTTGCTAAAGTATTATATATCGCAAACAACCAACCAAAAATAAAAAAATAAAATGTTAAATTTTAAAACTGAATTTTGCAAAAGGTGTATTAGATGTAATTAACTGTTTTGTACAAATTCTTGGCTTGAGTAGGAGTTGCCAATTAGTTATGCTTTAAGTAAATATTTATTATCAACAATTTTTTTTACCCTTTTAGGAAGTTTATGAAACACGTCACACAACAATTAATCCCTCGTCATACTGATGACACGGACATTTGTGTTAAGTTATTTCTGTTTGTATTGAAATTGCATATCTGTGAATTTGATGTAAACAAGTTAAAATGTTCTATGATAAGCACATGAGAGACTACATATATTGCGAAGTCATTATAAGAATATTGAGCTTTTTAAATAGTTGACTGTAAGAAGTTCTTGGCTTCCCCCCCCCTCCCCCCGCAGCATCATAATTGCTCTTTTCTGAGCTATGAATATCTTATTTTGCTGTCAATGATTACGGTGCTTAATTATGCCATATGACATGCATGAATGAAAATTAGAGTACACCTGTTTTGCTAATTCCTGATCTGATGATATATAAAGGTGGCAGATCTTAGGAATTTTCTGAGGCAGAGCAAAAACATGAATTTGACACTCGGGCAGTAGATCCTTTGATCCTTAAAAAAAAAAAGTTTTGCTCCCTCCCCCCCCCATTTTCCTCTGGATCTGACACTGCTTAAATTTAATGAAACTAAGGAAGGATAGGGATGATGGCAGCTGGGAATGATGAACATGAAAGACCAATATATGTAACATAATATTATTGTATATAGTACTCAGTGTCATTTTTTAAAAAAAAAAAAAAGGGTAATTGCTGATACTGCTACATAATAATTAGGATAGGTAATGTATTTGGCAATATCTGATAAACAATAATTTTCCACGTTGATAGTGAACAAGTGTAAAAAATAAATTGATCAACACATAGGCAAAACATTTTTTTCTTTCTATTAATTGCTACTAACTTTTGCCCAAGTGACAATTCACCTACACACTGACTTTTGCTGCAGGTAAATTTTTACTTCAAATTCTGTCTCCTCAAAGGTAAATTGTTCATCATTTTACTCAATAATTTAATCCACTTATTTACATAGAAAAGAAAACTTCCCCATTTTCTTTTGATTAATATCAAGTGCTAGTACAAGTTATAGTGACACTCTTCTGTCCTTGTCCATATACCACTTCTAAATATATCAATATCCAACCAGGTCACCTCATTAATGTCTGTCTAAAGCATACCAAGCACATTCTTCATCCTCCTTTTCAAATCATTTACTAATTGCATCCTATGGTAATTTCCACAAACAAATCTAGTTCTTTTTTGATATTGATAATTTTAGCTTCATCCTATCCCATTATAATTTTATGAGGGTGTGACAAAAGGTCTATATTCCAATTCCATCTCTCCCCTGATACATCCCCTAATTAACTTCTCAAATATGTGAATGACTTTAAAAACTTTCTCTACCACCTCTGCAATCCAAATTTGTTACCAAAAGATATGTTAAGATATTTACATTATACACCTTCGTGCAGTGTAGTTGCCTCTGCAGATATTCATGATCCTCTATCATCTTAATCCTGTTATGCCACATTCCATAATCCACAAACAAGTTTGGTGAGATAGTACATGATCCACATTTTGAGTATTAAATGGAGGACTCAGATGAAGGGGGATAAACGATACCGAGCATGGTGGGTGAGTGCATTAGGGAAGACGCAGATTCCAATCCCCCTCCAGGCATCCAGATTTGGATTTCCCATGGTTTCCCCAAATCACTACAGGTTAATGCCGGGATGCTTCCTTCAAAAGGCCATGGCTGAATTCCTTCCAGATTCTTGTCCCCAGTCCCATCCCACCTCTAATGACCTCAACAAGGCATAAAGCCATAAGTAAAAAATAATAAAAAAAAAGTTTAGTTGGAAGTAACTGGAAGGCAGGAAAAGGTTTAATAGTATATGGAAGCAGAATTTTTTTTTTTTTAAACAAATTTGCTTGCTTAAAATTGTGAAGTAACTTAAAGAAAAATGGGCATAATGCCTAAATAGTATATGTAAATTAATATTGGGACACAAGCTACATTCTTAAAGGAAATTAACAGAGAAAATAGGTTTTTAAACCTCATTTATTAAAATTATTTCAGATCTTCCTAAAAGCTTTCTCCGTAAACCATACATTTTTCTTTTTTCACTACACCATTGCATAGCATTGAGTTTTCCCTGGCATACAGCTGATAAAAATTCTTCACATGTATTCTGTGGATAAGTTCTGACATACATGATGTTTCGACAGCTACCTCCGCTGTCTTTATCAGGTGAAATGGTATGTCAAAGTTGCTACTGCAACAACACATCACTGACTGTTGGTGATACGTTGTCGCAGTAGTAACTTCAAATGTACCATTTCACCTGATGAAGACAGCAGAGGTAGCTGTCAAAACGTCGTGTATGGCAGAACACCTATTAAGAATTTTTAACAATCTGTTATCTTTTAACAATGATTACCTGTGACAGCTCTTTAGCTTCAATAACTTGTAGATGGTCACTTACAACTTAAGTAGATTAACTTTCTTGTTTTAAAATGAATTCTGCCTTTTATAAAAACTTTGTATGTATCTTGAAAAATAGTTCCAAAGTCAGTTTACAATATTTGGAATCCTAAATTATATCTTTCTGTCTTTGGGTTTCTCAGGAATGGCTCTGCTTCTAATTATTTTGCTGATATTGTTTTATACAATTGTTCGTAGGGTACCTTATAAGAGGCTAAAAGAAGTATAGTTAACTGAAAATTAAATATTTACTCTTTTTGAGTAATTTTCTTTAGAAGAAATATAACCTGTCAAGCAGTATCTTTTACAATCTCAGGATGTTATTCATTTAGTAGACTTTCTATTGTCATGTGCTGTCTCTCGGTTAAAATATTATTCAACAGCTTGTAAACCGTACAAAGTAGGCTTGCACTGTTGAGCTCTTGTTTTTCTTTTTTTTTTAAATTCTGGTTCAATGTAGCAGTGTCCCAATACTTTGGTATTTTAAAATACAGCCTGCTTGTATTTTAAAGAGCCACATTACTTTTATGTTTCTGCAGGATGGATAATTCTGTTATTAATTCTGATTTCTACTTAAAAGCCTCCATTTACAGAGACTGACCACATATTTCGAAAATATATTTTTTTAATATATTTTTTAGTATATTTCATCAATTTACAATAATTTCCTTAAGCCCTGTGAACAAAAAAAAAAAATCTTCATAATATGTATTTTAGTTTGAAAACTCACCAATGTTGAATGAGGGATACAGCAACAAAAAAACACGATATACACAAAAAATATACAATATTGTGGACATTATTCTTACTCATGATTGTAGAAGGTGAAGCAGATGGATAGCTTGCACGTGTCCTACGGTGAACCTAGCCCCATGGAATAATTTCCTAAAGTGAATTAACCAACACAGACAGGATACAAAGCATAGACAGTGTGGAGAGAACATCAAGTCAATAACTTTGCTAAGCATTATCATTGGAAATGACAGTAAATGTTACAGCCTTTTAGTGATTGGTTTACCAGTAGGTTATCAGCATAAGTTGAGGCCAGGGGATGTCTGATAACAAGAAAATGTTAGTAATATAGTTCCCAGCAAGGCAGTTCTGAAGCAATGGTCATTCCTGGCAAGCCTTTGACAGCTTTAACCAAGAAACATTAGGAATTTGACATGCCATGGGGAGACATTGGATAATTTAGGTTACTGGCATAATTTTTTGGCTGTCACCATTTACCTTGATTGATAGCGTGGTTGGTTATGAGATCAATAAAAGAACTAGTGAGGTGGAGAAAGGTGAGATGTCAAAGTAAGGGTGGTGAGGGGTACAGAACCTATCTACTAATGGGGAAGGTCTGCCTTGCAGCAGGACTGGAGTATGTTGGCTGGATGTATGCTGCTAGTTTTAAGTACGATCTATTTAAAAAGGATGGATCATACAGAGGTCTGGAACAGTTGGTATTTATGGAGCAAAATGTTTTTGAGGTGTGGATAAAGTATTATACAGGGTGGAGCGCTGTAAATTGCTTTTTTAGAACACACGTTGTGGCAGCATTGTTGCTCAAATAGAGGAGAGAGTGGCCTTGGTTTATTGTTGCCGATGGGAGGTTTGTATTCAATTGTTGTTAAGTTGCGATAATGCAGTGGACACGTGAGGAGCGCTCTTTTTGTGTTGAAGTGTATTTCTCGGATTCCCACTCGATCGTTGCAGTGCAGCGTGCTTTTCGTTTGCGTTTTGCAGTACCCCCACGCGGACGTGTTCCTGGACGACAATCAATTTTAAGTTGGGTAACTGCATTCAGAACATCAGGGAATGTGTCAACTATACAAAGAGGACCTGAAAGAAGCGTTACAACACCACAAAATGTCGAACGAGTTAGAGCAGCAGTACTGCAATCTCCAAAACGCTCAGCTCGGAAACAGGCACTTGCTCTCGGCATTTCAAGACGTTCTCTCCACAGGATTCTTCATAATGAACTGAAATTTCGCCCGTATAAAATGTGCGTGGTCCAGCAATTGTCAGTACAGGATTATGTAACACGAAGACAGTCTTGTGAAGACATGCTTGCAACCATACCCTGTGACGCAAATGTGTTCTTTTCTGATGAGGCACATTTTCACCTCAGTGGGTGTGTAAATAAACAGAATATGCGGAACTGGAGTGACAAGAACCCCAGGCAAATTCACCAGAGACCCCTGCACTCAGACCACATCACTGTGTGGTGTGCCATATCACAAGTAGGCATCATTGGCCCTTACTTTTTCCAGGAAAATCGTCCTGCTGTAACTGTGAATTCAGATCGTTATTTAACTATGGTGCAAGAGTTTTTCCAGCTGGCTTTCGAGGAAATGCAATTACAGGATACCTGGTTTCAACAAGATGGTGCCACTGCACACACAGCGGGCATCACCGGCATCACCGTGAATTTTTTGAGGCAAATGTTTCCTGGAAGACTCGTCTCTCGGATCTCAACTGGCCCGCACGATCACCGGACTTAGCCCCATGCGATTTTTTTCTGTGGGGTTACCTGAAGTCAAAGGTGTATTGTAATCGTCCCAACAACCTGGAAGAGCTACAGAAAAATATTGAGGCTGAAAATGCAAGAATACCAGAAGACATGCTTGAAAGAGTGCACGAGAACTTCAGAAAACGATTACGGCAGTGTGTGGATTGTGAAGGTAGACATTTGCCAGATATATTGTTTAAATCATGTAATTAGTAACTTCCATTACTGTCCAACATGAGAAAAATAAAAATGTAAAATTCTAAGTGTTCATTATTTTTTTATTTCATTCCCAAATCAGCAACTTACCGCGCTCCACCCTGTACAAGTTACAATTACTTTTTTATGATACAAGATGGAAGATGTATGATTGGTGGATTTACATGAGTATTTCTTTGTATTTTATTCAAGGGGTAACAGTGATTGTTACAAAGTTTGAAAATTCTTGGAAGAGATTTTTCCAGAAAGATGGTGAAGATTGGGAAACAGTAAGGAACACTTGTAGTATAAGGTGAGGATAATTTTTTGGGAGGGGGGGGGGGGAACTGAATACGGTTGAAATGGAGGACTGAATTGCTGCAGGCTCTCTTCAATCTCATAACACCTGTCATCACTCTCTACCTGGTGCCAAAGTGGTGTCACCAGTAGAGAGTATGGTAAAATGCTAGTGAGTGAAAGATCAAAGCAAAATCAACAAACTTTTGAGTATATAAGAATATGAACTGAAGGGAATGGTGGATGGAGGTGGAATGGATGTTTTGTAATTTTTCGTCAAAGACTTGAAGTAATTGTGCAAGGAAAAAAACCCACAGACTTTTTCTGAGTCATTGGTTTGGCACTTTTCATGCGATTGGCATGAAAATTTTCTAAAAAAAATTCTTCAACCCTTTACTAAACAAATAATTTTGATTTCCATAATTTTATCAAATTATAATTGTCTGGAGTTGTAATAAATAAATCAACGTGCAATTACAAATTTATATGTTTTATGTTAAAGAAGTTATGATGGTGTGCATCCTGCCATATAAGTGTTTCTGTAATGGTTCTACCCATTATTCAGAGATCGGGAACAATAAAATATAGTATATTTAATAGTCAATTAATCCACAGCTGCATTTCTACAATCATAAAGACTCTAAGGTATTAAGTCAACCGATGTGCAGAACTCTTCCTTAGCTACGTTCAACCGAGCATGGTGGTGTAACGGATAGCGTTCTGGCCTCGCATTCGGGAGGATGGCGGTTCCAATCCCCGTCCAGGCATCCAGATTTGGGTTTTCCATGGTTTCCCCAAATCACTCCAGGTGAATGCCGGGATGCTTCCTTCAAAAAATGCAATGGCCGAATTCCTTCCCATTCCTTGCCCCCATCCTTTCCCGTCTCTAAAGACCACGTTGTTAAAAAGGGAAGTTAAACTGTTAAAAAAAAAAAAAAAAAAAGCTACATTCACCCAAATCGTGTTGGTTTTTTTGTTTTTGTTTTTTTGTTTATCTCTTTATGCCTTGTCGACATTATTTGAGATGGGATGGGAGAGGGGACAAGGAATGGGAAGGAATTCGGCCATGGCCTTTTGAAGGAAGCATCCTGGTATTCGCCTAGAGTCATTTGGGGAAACCATGGAAAACCCAAATCTGGATGCCAGGGATTCGAACCGGCGTCCTCCCAAATGCGAGGCCAGAACGTTAACCATTCACGCTTGTTACCCCAGCTGACACTTGGAATTTAGCTTGACCTTTTCAGTCTTCATTGCTGTCAGACAACAGACGTTTTCAACAGTATTAAGGTCCAGACTGCATGGGATACCTTCATAATGATCTTGGAATTGCAGAATTGTTTACCGTGACTTGTGGCAATGCATGTTGTTTAGTTGAAAAATGAAATTCTCACCAAGCAGTTTCTTGACTGATGGCGCCATTACCTTCACAGGCATTATGATGTAACACGCACAGCTAATTATTTAACTAACTACATTTCTCCAGAACTATCAGAATCATACTTGTTGAGTTGCTGGAAAAACATAAGACAAGGATCTATCTGTCAATATCCGATGAACCTAAAAGTCTCTTTAAAGGAAAAGTTCAAAGCAGTACTCTTCAGAAAACAAACATCTCACCTCAGTCAACCATAGCAATTCCTGACCCACAATCTTTGCCAGTGATGTGACTGATTTCATTTTATAAGTCACTAGCATTTGCAAGTCTATTAGTTTTACATAACAATAAGAGCTGCTGATCTTGACATAATGAAATCTTGCATGGACAACTGCTGTGAGGAGCAACTATCACAAGTTTACTCTCACAATACAGCTGAAGTGTGCATTCCACTCATTTTGAATATATTCAAAGCAGCTGTTATTTGTTAGTTATGGTTCCATGCACACTAGGGTGTCCCTTGTTTTTCATAGTCAAAATTTAGTAATCCATAGGTATTAGGTTTTTTTTCCGTTCTACCCTAAAACACACACAAATAAATTTTTATACCTTTCAAAGAACTGTAATCCAAGATGACTGGCAATGAACCATCTTTATATAAGTTACACGAGAGTAGCGACGCAAGCTCAGGTTAATTGTTACTGTTCTTGAATACATATTGTTTTGTTTTAATATATGGTTTTAGGATTACGAAATACTAGAAAGAGCTTGTTTTAGTGGGAAACAGAAACTACCAAATTGCAGGAGTTCTATCAGTTTCATTTTTTTTAGAAAGGGCGTAAACAAAGGATTGTGAAATCATCTTAGAACAACAGAGAGAGCCAGGGAGACCAGGTTGGTTGGTGGATTTGGAAAACTAGCTGAAAAAGAAGAAATGGCAAAATAGATGAGGAGAAAAATACGTAAATATATGTGGTCCAGTGGATAGTCCAGCTCCTATGATTTGTTGATGCTATCTGAAGAATTCAATGACACATCTTCTAGTTCTGAAGAGCACTTACCAAACCCATCCCCAATAATACCATCAGAACAAAAGAAATCATTACTCCTAAATTAATTAATGCCAGTTAGTGTAAGAGATTTAGTTTATCTTCCTCAAGTTATCATGGAGACACTTGGACTTAACACTGATGAACTTTTTAGAAACAAGTCTTCCATTCAAAAAATCAGCACACAAACAAGGAATGAAAGAGCAAAAGTTATAATAACCGATTTTGAAATGACGTGCCCCAAGTCGTGACCATACATGGGGATGGCAAGTGTTGTCTGGGTGTAAGAAGTTCCAAAGAAGAATGACTGCCAATCTATCTCATAATTACATTTCATAACAGGGAACAACTTCATGTGGTAAACACTAAGGTGAAGTTGTTTTGAATGTTCTGGACAACTGAAACCTAAGTGATAAAGTGCAGATAATGTGCTGCAACACAATAGCATCTAGCATAGGTGCTTGGGCGCTTCTGGAGAAAATGTTAGAAAGAAAGTTGTTAATTTCTGCCTGATGGCATCATGTCTAAGAATTATTTTTAAATTTTTTTATACCAATATCCATGAAGCAATGAATAGCTCTAATATCTTCCCTATTAACAAATTCAAATTTATATTAGCACTCTTAAAAAGCACTTCAATGATGCACAAATTGAGTAGTTCTTACATTTAGTGTGGCTGATTTTTTTTTTTTTTTTTTTTTTAAAAGTCCATCATGAGAGATGACTCCAGAGAACTGATTGAGCTACGAGTTATATTTTTGGATGGAGATAGTGCCAAAGAACTGAAAATAAGACCTGCTTGTGCAGTGCATCAAGAAAAATATATGGCAAGATACATTACCTACTTTCTCAACTTAAATAGAGCAAGGAAGACAAAATTGAACATAATTTAGAAAGGGAGAGTACATCCGACTATGTAAAAAGGCACACTCCTTTGACAGCGAAAATATCTGGCTCTACTATGTATGTATGGTATGTAAAATTAGCTATCTTGCATGTACATTACACATTATTTTGTATCTTTTGCAACTTGTTTAATGCTTACCTATATTTTGTTTTAGGAAAAACCTTGGATAAATTTGTATCCATGAAGAGCAAACACTTGTTTTCTCGGTTGAAAATTTTGAGCAGTGTTTTTCAGGAAACCGTTTCTTCGTTGGAAGAAAATGTACAGACTTAAAAAAAGTTCTTTTATCTAAACAACACAGCTGAAAGAGCTGTAAAATTAAAGCAGATTTCCATCGTTTAATTACAGTTGCTGAAGAACAGAAACAATTTTCGTGCAAAAACACCAAAAATTGCACCCGCACTGTAAAAAAGAAACCCCGAAATGAAAATATCCCTTCTGTCTTACTAAAAAAATCAAATATTAGTTTTTGACTTAATTTCTTTGTTAACCCAAAATTATAATGATTTAGTCATGTATCAATCAATAGTCGAAATAAGTATTTTTTGCAAACTTTCAAATCTACTCGGCACGAGTTAGCGTCATTGTAGGAGGATAAAATTTCTTCTACTGCGATTTAAAAAGGGTATGCATTCGAATATTCACGAAAAAAATGCCTTTTATAAGGGACACCCTAACGCACAAGATGACGGTCACAACTGTCCACACCATGTTGAATATCTTGTCTGCCAGAAAGTTAAACTCACAATGCTGCTTGGAAGAAGGCATGTAATGGAAAAGATGTGCATGACAAACATGCGAAGAACAGTCTTTCTTACACAATCATCCGAATGAATGCAGCTGCGCAATATACTTAGATCTAAATGCCTCCATTTGGAAGTTAAACCCACTAAAAATTATAAAATTTCCCATCTTTTTTAATTATTTGATTCTGAGAAACTGCTCAGGATTTTACAAACATTTCATTCTCACACCTTCAAGAGTAATATGTTCTAATTAATTCAACAACAGCTGAGAATTTTGCCATATTCTTGTAACATATACAAAATAAATATTTGTTTTGTTTGAAAAAAACTATCACCTAGAAAGACTAACAGTTACCATAAAGATACCAGATTGCAATGGAATATAGTCTTTTACATTGCCAATCAAAACTGAAAAAGCATTGCTAGTTTATCTAGAATATTAAGAATTGAGAAGCATTTTATGATTATTATAAAATGTCCTTAAATTTTCTGACAACACTAAATTAAAATGACCAAATCTACTTTCCAAGAATATATATTATCTATGCCGTTACAATTTTTCAAGCCCATCCTGTAAATGTTTCTTTTGCCATGTGAATACAGCACAAAGTATCTGTAAAATAACCTTTAAACAATTAAGTAGCTATTTTTACTTACTGCATTAAAGAAATTTGAATGGTATTATACAAACTCAACGCTAAAATTCTTCATGTCATTTTTTCTTTTCAGCGGATAATATTCCATGTTCTTATGCATACTAAAAATTTGATAGGAAAAAAAAGGAGCTTATTGGCAAGTGTAGATATTAATAAGGAAAGAGAGGAACTATCACGAATCACAGGTGATGACAGGATGGTATAAAAACAACAGTAGAAATGTGCACACATAACACACAAGTTTTGGGATAGGGCAATAGAACAAGAACTGGAAAGGGTGAGGGTCAGATAACTGCTGACTAGTAACTGCACAAATGCAGTTAAACATGAAGACAGAAGGCAGGTACGAGGAATATAAAAATACAAAAACAGTGAAGCAATGAGATAAATAAAGTTTTGTCAAGGGCACGAACGGAAAACGAGAAAATCAGAAGGCTAAAAATTATAATGAGAGATTAATAAAAAATGATTGTAACAAAAGTTGAAGCACAAGAAGAACCAAACATCAATAATGCATGTGACAGGAAATCAATTTACACTGGTGTCCAAAATCTAAGCAAAAAACCGATATTTCTCCAATCCTGTGTCTAATTCACGATATAATACATACAAAAGTCCATACAATTGTGTTCTGAACAAAAGATTACATTCCGGTCATCGTACAACAATGCCAACAATGACGTCAGGGCACCTATCAAACGGGGTAGTGTCTGCTGGGTAGTCCACATCCCGCAATTGCTAAATACACATTACAGTATGACACAGAGAAGATGCCTACCAGATTCTGCAGTGGAAAGCCATAGGAAGAATGGAAGCAGGACTGTCTAAAACTGATGTGACCGGATGGTTTAATGTGTATCGTTCTATTGTTTCTTGGATGTGGTGACAATTTATGGAGACCGAAACTGTATCCCGAAGACAAGGGCAGGGTCGACCACGTTTGACATCAGAAAGAGAAGACCATTATTTGGCTGTAATGGCATGATGGTACCATCTTAGTACTGCACGGCAATGGGCATCTGACCTCACAGCATCCACTGGAACAGTTGCATCGAGGCAAACAGTGCACAGAAGGCTTCAGCAGTGACCTGCTGTATGTGTGCCCCTGATGTGTCTCCACAGAAGGGAACATTTAGAGTGAAGTCGTTAACATGCTAACTGGACGGGTCGAACAGTGGGGCCAATGTTCTTTTCACAGATGAGTCCCGATTTCATCTGGAGGAAATGAATCTCGATGGATTCGCATCTGGAGGGAACATAGAACATGATTTCAGGACCCAAAATAATGTGCAGAGAGAGTGATATCCAGGAGGATCGGTAAATGGTGTGGGCAGGAATTATTTTGACCACTCGAACACCACTTCATGAAATTGTGCAGGTGAATCGGTAAGGTTTAACTGCTGTCAGGTATCGTGACGAGATCTCAGGACCTCTTGTGTAGTTGTTGTGAGGTTGCTGTGGGCCCAGACTTTGTACTGATTGATGATAATGCTCAACCTCATGGATGGTTGATGTTTTCTTTGAAGCAAAAGATATTGAACACATGGTGTGGCCTGCTCGCTCTCCTGATTTGAATCCCATAGAGCAAGTCTGGGATGCACTAGGAAGAAGAGTGGCATCACATCAGTACCCCACCCATCACTCTCCAAGACTTGCGAGTAGCTCTGCAGGAAGAATGGGTGTTATTGCCACAACATGAGATTGATGCCATTATTCACAGCCTGTCAGGCTTGTATTGCTGCCACAGGTGGTCACACCCGATATCAAGTGCATTAACCAGTTGGAATGTGTGGGCAGATCCATTAAGTCAGAAAAAACGAAGAACTCTTATGCATGTTGCAGTTATTTGTGTTCTGCATTTTTTTTTTAAAGTTTTCTTAACATCACCTATTTATACTATTTTGTGGCAAAATAATTGCAACCTTGTAAAATTTTTGTTTGTTCCTTTAGTTTTGGACACCAGTGTATTTTAATTGCATTTGGAGTTCACGCTCCAGTGGCAATTTCCCTGTACACCCCTTTTTCCCCTTTCTTGTACCTGCTTACTTGGCCCTCTACAAATTTCAACTTTAAATTCTTTAAGCATTTTTCGTAAATTTATCCATCATTCTTTTGGCAATTTATTCCAATCCCTGACCTCATCTATAAAAGAAAATCTTCTCACACCCTTTTGCCTGAAATTTGACTTCCAGCTAGTGGTCATGGATGTCTTTTCCCTTCCATGCAACTCATCCTAACTCTTCATTAACATATTTCCTCTGTCTCATCACCAATATACTCCTTATACATCAGATGACTCTTCACCTATTCTCATATTCTTCCAATGAATCAAATTTCTTCTCCTTTATCGTTTCAGTTCCTGACTGTATTTTGTGGTAATTCCAGAGAAAAATCTAGCAGCCCTTCTATGCAACCCCCGTACAATTGCTGTATTTGATACCCTAAATGTGGGATACTACACCATCATATTCAATAAATATCTGACCAAAAATTTGTAAAACCAATTCCATTACTTTTCTGATACATCACCTTGGGATTCATTGCAAGACAGGAGGAGGGTGGAAGCGGGTCATGGGAGTGTACAAGGTGTACACTGGTGATGAGGCATGGAAAAGGTATTAAAAGTAGTGCATGGAAGGGATAAGATGACCATGACCACAAGCTGGCACTTGATTTCAGGCACAAGGGTGTGGGAAGATTCTATTTTTTAGGTAAGGGTGTCAGGGATTGTAATAAGTTACCAAGGGAAATGATGAATAATTTATCAAAAACGTTGAAAGAATTGAAAGTTAAATTTTGTAGAGGGCGAATGTAGGTGGGTGCAGGAAAAGAGGAAGATGGGTGTTTAGGGAAATTGCCACTGGAGCATGTACTCTCCATTGCAATTAAATTAAATTAAATTAAATCACACTCTCCAACAAGTGTATGATTATTAATCCCATTATTTATCCAATGTGTCTGCCCAGTTAAGTTTGTTATCAAATGTTATGCCGAGGTATTAAAAAAGCAATTCTTTCCCCACCTTACTATCAAAATCACCCTTTAGTTTTTTTTTATCTGTAACTAAAAACCGGACTCTTCTTTGCATTTATCTTCATCCCATGCCATGTCAACATACCCAGCTAGATATCATATCCAGATCACCCTGCAGCTGTTCATAGTCTTCTACTGTTTTGATCCTATTATGTAGTAAACCATCAACATTAACATTCATTAGAGTAAAGAATAGCAATGGTCAAAATGTGCTGCCCTGTGGCACTCCCATTTTCACTTCAAATTCTTTGATACTATATTTACTACACTAACTTTTTGTTTTCTACGTTTAAATCATCCCCTTTTCATCCACTCCATTAGTTTTTACCTTACTTAACACCATTTTATGGCTCACTCTGTCAAAGACTTGAAAGATCTGGTGCTATACTATCAGTTTGACCTCCCTTGTCCTTGTGGTAAAAACTCCTGATGCACTATGCTGTGGTAATCGAAGAAAACAGTGAGCAAAACCTTGATACTAGATCAAACTTGGCATGCTTTTTTTCGGTCTTGGCTCTTCTGGGCTCTTCCATTAGGTTGATTGGGCCTTGGTTTCAACGTCATAACCATATATCATGATTTGTCACCAGTTATGACCTTTTGAGCAAATCAGGATTATCTTTGACATCATTCAACAACTCGAGCAATGCTCATGCAACAGTTCTGATCAAAATTCAGAAGTTTCGGAACACACTTCGCTGACACACATTTCATGCCCAAATCACCCAAAAAAAATTGCATGGCAGGAGCCAACCTAGATGCCGACTTCATCAGCAACTTCTCTAATGGTGATTCGACAATTCTCCAACACAATTTTCTTCACTTCTTCAACGTTTTCATCAGTTGCTGACACGCTGGGAAGTCCAGAGCGAGGTTCATCATTGACATCTTCTCGGCCATCTCTGAATAGCTTGTACCATTTGCAAGCATTTTTTTTACTCAAAGTAGATTCACCATATGCCACTGTCAACATTTCAAATTTTTTGGAGCACTTAATTCCATTTTACACAAAATTTGATGAAAACACTTCGATCCATTTTTTCGACAGCAGAAAATCGCCTATCGCACAAAACACTTCTAACAATTACGCCTCTCATAAACAATGCAAAAAATGCTGTATCATTGAAACTGTGAAGGTATGTGCGGGACGAGTGTACCAAAATTAGAAAAACAAAATTTGACTATAGAATCTGGCGAAATTTAAAAAGTCACCTTACTTTTTGAACATACCTTGTACTTATACTACCTTCTAAACGAATCTTAAGTAGTAAAAACAATACTGTATAATTTAAAATTTTACTGATAAAGGAGTCTAATAAGATTTATACTATGTGCTTACAGATATTAATGATATAAGAAATTACTTCTTAGCACAGGTGGAAGTAAGATGGCATAGAAACATCAAAACCAAACACCGAATGCACAAAAGGTTTAGTGTTAAAGCCTTTTCAAAAAGCAGAAGTTGAATAGAAAGGATGGAGAATAACTCACTAGTCACTACACAATAACACTTAACCGTGATAAGTGGGGGATTTAAAAATGGAAACAACAGGGAAGAGGTGAAGTTCTTGTATTTCATCCTTTGCTACTGTCTCGCTGTAATCTGTCTATTGATCTTTTTGTTTTGTGTTCCCATCGTACACAAAATTTTATTTATCTCACCTCTTCCCCACTGCTGTCCATATTTTGAGATCCCCCCCACCTATATTCTTTGTCTCCATGGCAGATTTTGCTGTAGATTCACATATAAGGTTTCATCAACTATTTATTTTGTTGTTCAATTTCTTTTTTGTCCTCATTTCAGAAGGGTTCCACATTTTCTATTGTAATCTGATTTCTTGTTATCCTATACAACTGTTCATTGTTTGCCCTCTAACTATATTTGGTTTGTACATCACCTTCGATCAGAAAGCTCAGTTCATTATTCTATATACCTTAATGAACAGTAATCTGATTATATATATTTGACTGCCTCCCTGTGAGGCAGTCTCCTACAACACCCACCCCACATAATGTTCTCTTGTTAAAAAAGAGCTAAGATCCGAAAATTACTAGAGCATGTTTGTTTTCGTTTGTTATTTGTGTTCACGCCCCACAAACATGATGTGAACAATGAAATAATAGGCATTAAGAATTGAAAATGAATTAAAAATTATCCGCACGCTGGCCATAGAGGTCACCATGGGCAGTCCGGAGATGAGATGAGCCAGCTGTGGGTAGACGATCACTGCTGCATCTGCACGCCAGCTGTAGAAGTTAACACGGCGGACCAGAGATGAGATGGACCAGCCATGGACAGAGACACAAAGAACCGAAACACACACGATCAAAGTGCACGAGAAGAAGCACCGAGTCCAAAAGAACAAACCGAACAGAGAACCGAGACGCGCACGACCAAAGTCTACGATGAGACGGCAACGAAACTTAGC